>JAUZSX010289356.1:0-29210 GCA_034780655.1 Idiosepius hallami
TATATATTAAAATTAGTATTTGACTACGTCCCTATGAGTTTCGGCACCTGTGTGTCTCCTCAGGCTACCTGATGAGGCATACGGGTGCCGAAACCCATAGGGTCGTAGTTAAATACTAATATATATATATATATATAACCGCTCTATTTGTAAACCTACAGAGCTACAAGTATCGAGCACTCTACTTTGCACAACAGCAAACACAACGTTTATATGCACACACACACACATATAACTATCCATTTTAATTAAGAGTCCTTCATACAAAAGATACATAAATCAAAGTGCTAAATATGAAAACATTTCAGTTTAAAGTATGAGAATTGTCCAAAAGCAAAAAGCCTTACAGCTATCATCATCATTATTATTGTCAGAAGTGATTTTCTGAGTTTCCCAATATAATAAGAATATCAATCATATTAAGTTGACACCATCCATCCTACACAACAAAACATCAATCAATTTGCATCTTATATACAAACAAATATTAAAAACTATCCTTTTATGAGGAGCTTGCTCTATTTACTTTTCATTTTCAAAACCTATTAGGCTTATTGTCTTTATCATAAAGGATTTTTATTAAACATTTCATCTATTTTCATTTTCTTCTACTTTAAATGTAAAAGCTGAACTCTAGAACTTATATGTAAAGTTTAAAAATCAAATGAAGGAATCAAATTAGAAAATTGGAAGTAATAAAAAAGAAGCCTTCAAAGAAACTAATTTGCCTTCCATCTTGACTCTGGATAAAAAGAAAGAAAAAATAGTCCAAAGAGCAAGATTTAATTAAACTTTATTTTCTTTCTTTTAGCCCTTCTTACTTTACAATGGTTTGGGGGTCTTTTCAGATAAATAATTATTAATTTGCAAGACAAAAACTCAAATACAAACAGTTTTCCTAATGGGATGGTAGTTGAAGTATTTAATCAATAGCTTCACACTTTACAAACAAAAAGTAGTTCAAAGTGAAATGGATTATACTTTCTTAAACAGTAACTAAGTTTAGAATTATTGGTTTATTCATAATATTAAAGTGAAATAACATTACATGGGTTTGGCTAGTAACTTTTCTATTTGGCTGGAAATGAAAATACAGTAAACCCTATAGAGGTCGCCTATCTTACTTAGAATTCTCCTACTTTGTCACATTTTTTACATGCCCTACATGCTACGACACACAGTTTAAATACCTAAAGTTTTGTTAAAATGAGACTAACAACAGACCAAATATAATTATTTATGATAACATCTTGTGAAAGATGTAACGTTCACCTTAATATTAAAGACACACCGCATTTTAGTAATTGAGGGCATGTGTGCATGTTCTTTGCTCTATCAGAAACTTAGAATTATTTTTCCATATACACAAGAAAGATAACTTGATGAAAGAACATATAAATAATAGGAATCTTGAATAATATTCATCACAGAGGCCTTTCAACCCTGATCAAAAATTTTCTTGTCTTCTCAGGTATCTTCACTAACCTCTTATCTTGCCTGTCCCAAGTTTGACGTATTACAATGTTTTACTGTGTTTAATTGTCAAAGGTCAACTAAAGGTAAATATGTCTTTAGAGCCCTGATCTAAAAGTCTATTTCAAAGAAATACTAACAAGAGAAAATGAGTCACTATAAGTCAATAATAAAAACAAGTGAAAAATAAGCCTTGACGATGACAGAATGTGACAGTTAAAATTCCAGTTTGTTAATTGTATATGCTAAACAGAAAAAGGAATCAAGTGCAAGTGAAATCAGATTAATAGGATTAAAAAAAAGGAAAAGATTAAAATAAGAAAACAGAAGGATTAAAGAGATAAAAATATTTGAAAAAAATAAAAAAGCTATAAAATAAAAATCTTTTCAGAAACAAGTGTCATTGTATTCTTGTTGAAAGAAAAAGTTCAAAAATACATAAAACAATCTTACAATTTTAAACTTGTTTATAGTGCATTCAATAATGTGACAAATAGAAAATGCTACTAAGAAACAATTAAATAGAGGATAAATATATTAAAAAAATCTTCATAAATTTTGAATAATTTGACAAAAATTATGGATAATATATTATATCCAAACTGGGACAATGAATGACTTAAAAAAGCCAGAGGTTTGCATAAAAAGAAACAAATATAAAGTTAAGTTTTGTAACTTTAAAAACAATTAATAGTTAATCATAATATGCAGTAAATTGATTATTTTTCATAGAAATTAGGTTAACATAAAATAATGGTTGTTCATATTAGATAATTAAGTATTGAATGAACAATGGCTGCTTCCATAGTTTAATAAAGAAACAATTGTGACTAACTAGACTTATCAGAGAACTGCTTGAAAAAAGGGGTCAAAATGTGGTGAAAACTTAACACTTATGCATAGAATACCTACTTTGAAACAAGCAATCAAAGCTCTAGTGGTCAAAGATTTCTCATATCAACAAATGACACATAAAAAAAAAATGGCTGAATAGACAACATTGTCAATATAAAAATTAAGATTGAAACATGTTTAAATATTTCAAATAATACTAATCACAACAACTCATACAAATCTATTAGACACCTTAAAAAGATAGTTAGTTGCAGACTAAAAAGATAGTTATTGTATAGGAACCAACACCGTACATATGCAAATTTTGATACTCTGAATACTTTGATACTCACTTATGTGTTAATTTTAATTTGCATTTTTTGTAATTCCCAATTTTGACGATTTAGCAACTATTTTTCTTCTCTCAAAACTAACTTCAAAGTGTTCATCAGGTCCAAATATCCCATATATCAAATTTCAAGTGTTTAGTGTTGGCTATTGTTTCAAGAGTTAAAAAATTAGCACAGTACTTAGGCAGAGACTGAAATGGTCAGATATTTCAACTTTGACCCATTAGCAGCTAAATTTCCCGTTCAAAACAAGTTAAAAAGCTTTTCCCAGGTCTGAATACATAATATATCAAATTTCTAGTCTGTGGAACCAAAATTAAGAGAGGAGTTTGGAAGAGATTAATTGCCCTCACACACACACACATTTTTACTTTAATAGATTTCTGGATACAGATTTGATTTAGAAACCTTGAAGAGTAATATTGATGCCTTGCCTATGTAATACACATCTTTTTGAACATCAGACAGGCCTTAACTGAGTTAATTAAGTAAGAAGCCAAGCAAGTTTTTTCTTCTTTCTTATAAAGATCAATTCAGCAATAATAGAAATTTATTTTAGATTGGCCGAGGAGTAAGAACAAATCTAAGATCACTTAATGGAAGACAAGCATTGCTACAAGAAACAATCAAAGACCAAAGTAGAACAGAGAACAAACATTAAAGAGGAAAGAAATTTGATTAGAAATTCTAATAAAAAAAACCAGGGAATCGGAGCAAAATTCAATTGAAATATTACCTTCATAAAAAATTAATTATGGCACTAATTTTTCAATTGAAATCTAGTATTTGAACTTGCATTATACGTTGTACATAATCTCATAAATTTTAATAGATATTACAATAAGTAACAAAAAGAAGTAACTCAACAACTATCATCAGATACCCTTAGTTATTAAGTTATAAAATCTAAACTAAAATAACTACCAGGCTATGATCAATTCCCTAAATGTCTATTGTTATGAAAAATACAACCTTGCATTTATCTTCTTTTAAAACACTTGATATGTTTTCAAAATAATCATGTCGCCAAAATCAAACATTTATCTGAGTTAAAGTATTATCCACATTTATCATCAATGCTTAAAAGCCAATTGTTACCTTAAAACACATGGCGCCTGTCCACCAGTTATTATCTGATTATCATACAACACTTGAAATATTTTAGGAACAATTATCTTACCAAGAGCTAATCCTTAACATCTACAAAACAATTTTTAGGTCTAGAATCAGATAAATAAAACATAGATATCATTAATAAAATGAATGTATTTGATTAATTCTCAACAAGTTCCTTACAAAAATGGGTGGAGCTGTCATAAAAGCTTGGATTTTGGAATTATTACACAAGCCCAGTCAAAACCATTATATTCATTTTCATCAGTCTTGGGCAGATGAGGCCTGTTAACTCAGGTGAATAACTCATCTAAGTGTAAGGATAACACTGATTCCAAGAAACACAAGTAGATGAGACGTGTCAACTGAGGGAGAGTAACTCATCAAGGTGATGCGCAGCAAAGATTACAAAAAGTCCAGGGATATAATGTGTACATAAAACTAGCCTTGTGCTTGATTTGAGTTTGTTCTCAACCAAGCAGATATATTCTAACCAAAGGAAGATGTCTAAAACTCCCACAACATCAGGGATTCCACTCCTACCTATACATGAACATGCTTTTGCAGATATCAACATTCTTTAAGTTAAATCCCAGTGTCCTTTAAGAAAGAGTTTTTAGGTTTTATTTTTTATCAAAAAATCAAATATTTTCCACACAAAACTAAATAGAGAAGGACCTAATTAAAAGAACAAGATATATAAAGTAACTTCCTATTCAGTCAGTAACTTAATTTCCAATTAATTTCAACAGTGAAATGATAGAATTCAAACTTCTTTCCTAAATGTATTCAATGTAAAATCAAATACTTGGTTTACAAACAACTCAGTGGTTTTACTGTTAATAAAAATAATCATTTACAATACCGGAGCCTGAACCTTTACCAATGCTCCAACTTTGCTGTCCAATTTCGTCTAAAAACATAAGATTTGTCCTCTTCGGGAAGGAGTCTTATTAGCTACACTGTTACCCTCACAAATACAAATAAATATATTTGAAATTATATTTTTTAAAAATGCTGAATTTATTGTAAAGGAAAAAACAAAAAAAACAATGAGTCAATAACTTTTGTTTTTTCATCTTTTGAAAAAATGATGTGAAATCAATTCAGGTTGTGACTTCTTTTTTTAGAAAGTCTTATAGCCCAGCAGGAATTTAAGGAAAGGAATCACCAATCTACAAGCTTTACTTCAAATGAAGCAGAGACAAAAGATAGAAAGGCTAAAAAACATATTTATCCTGAGAGAGAGGGGGAGAGGGAGATAGGAGAGGGAGATATGAGAGAGAGAGAGAGAGAGAGAGAGAGAGAGAGAGAGAGAGCTTTTTGATTTTTTAAACCTTCTTTGATTCTAATTCTATAGAAAATGGATTATAATATATTTGGGTCTGTTTTAGAGACTTTTTTTCTTTTGATATAAATTCTTGCTTTATCATTAAACTAAATACTTATTTTGTTTGCTTTGCTGGTTGTTTAGTTTTACGGCACATCATCCTTTGCAAGTTATTTAATGCAAAGAACAATTATTTTTGAAAAATGTTTTTTTTATTCACACATAAGTTTCTGAATAATACAATATGCACTATTTAATCCATAATTAGAGGGAAACTGGGGATTCATACCTTTCCTCAGGGTATTATTAGTCCACACATGAATGCAAATGGAACCGCAATTTGAACTCACCTATTACAACTCCAAAGCCCGAATATCTACCTAGTGTCCCAAAATTGAATCGCCCTGAATTCTTATTTCAATTCCTTTAATAAACAAATAATCATTTAAAACTAATCTTTTAGAATTTTTCAGGAATTTCTAAGAAATTCCTGAAAGAATTACAGAAAAATGAATCAATTTAATAGATCTTCAGATCAGAAATTGTCTCAAGAATGAGAACAGGGCAATGCAGTAAGAAGTCCCTTGTATTATGGTTGAACAGAAATAAAAATAAACTCATTGTTTACAAGTGAGAATACTTAACCAATAAGCTTATTCCCTTAAAAAAAACTGGTGGATTGGTTAAATATTTAACAGGTATTTTGAAATGACAAATGAGAGAAAGCCATGGAGAGGAAAGAAAGGGAATGTCAAAAGAAGCCAACAAGGTTTGTTCTATGGATGCAATTAACAAGTTAAGATAATAATAATAATAATAATAGGATAAAAAGCTGCATTGGTAAATCGATCCTTATCTCTCTTTATCAATTCCTTTCTCTTTCTTCCTATTAACTATAATCATCAAATAAAGAACTATACAGTTTGCCTATATCTATAAAGTGCTCAATATCACTGAGAAAGCATGTGTAGTAGATAAACATTGTATTGTAAACAAACATAAACAATGCAGCAACTTTTTGGTCTAATGACTAGACGTGAGAAATTGACAGTAACAACTGATGACCCAATGTCTATGCTTATATATAAATAAAGTGAATATTTTTGTGTGTGTATGTGTGTGTGTGTGTAGATATGAAAAGAAATTTTTAAATCAAAAAAAAAAATTTGAAATAGACTCAATCCACTGGTGATTTGACAAGATAGAAATGATATTAAAAAGAAATCAGTGAATTCATTTCATAAACACCCTAAAATAAGAGAATAAAATAGCTTTCAATTATAATCCCAACTTATCAAGTTTACTGATTGGGCAAACCAAAAAATATGTCTAAAAAGAAAATGAAAAAAATACAACAAAGTTTTTAATTAATGATACTACTTATATGTCATCTTAAAGATCTCCCTCTTTCTCTCTCTCTCTCTCCCTCTCTCTCCCGCCCGCCCGCCCACCCCCAAAAAATAGCCTTAATTCTAAATTCATTGGCTATAAACAAGGGAGAAAGATAAAAGGGAAAGATAATAGGATTATTAATTTATTATTTCTTTCCACAACACGAAATACAATTAAGGATCAATAACTGCCTGGAAAGCATTTTGCATTTAGTCATGTGCGTGTTCCAAGGGGGTCTGTCTACTGGGAATCCTAGCAGCATTATTGTCATCATTCCTCTGACTTGCAAATAGTTTTAGCATTTCTGACTCATTAGAATTGAGGAGACATGTTTTTTTGTTTTTTTTTTTTGGGGGGGGAGACAAGTTTCTCCCCAGCCTATTTAATTCTTGCAAGAAAGTGTGACAAGCAAAACATTTATAATCCATATAATTAGTATGATTCAAGGGCATATCAATCTTTAGTAATAGACATGTGGACAGCACACAACACGCAATGAAAATGACTTATAAATGACAAAAAAACTTTTCTTTGATTAATTGAAAAGGTTTTCACCTGCTTACATAAAGAACCCAATATATCAGTAAAGCTTGTTTAGATAAAGGCTGAATTTTAACTAATGCAGGTCAGAATGATGAAATAGTCTAATCAATATCATTATTTATGCAGGTTTTGTTAAAGAGATTTTTTATTCTTCTTTTCAGAATGTTCCTATTTATCTTGGTTTCTAACAGGGTTTTTGCTTTGGGGTCTAGTGTTTTTATGTAGGCCTCCCTACACATTAGACAATAGCCACTGAACCTTCCACAACTATTTGATTAAATAAATGTCCCAAAAACACACAAGAAAAGTACAAAAACGATAAATAACCGCACATCACATTAAGTTTAGTTTGATACGAAGACACTTACAATAATAACATGGATATTTATACCTATGGATTTTATTTTTAAAATTATTCTATACAAAATAGAATTACAAAAAAGAAAAAAAACTTTTTTAATTAAAAATGTTATCAGAATTTTTAATTTTTTTAAATATATACCCTTTGCTCATTCAAACAACAATCAGCCTTCTAATATATCTACATTAATATATACACACACACTTACACAGAGAAGGAATTTTCTATTTTTAACAAAGTGCTTAAGGATCACAAATGATGAATAGATGGAAAATGTATTTCTTGGAAGTGAAAAGGATTAGGAAGAAATTAAATACAACAGAGTGAGTCAGGAGATCTTTGTTTCAACAGCAGTGAAACATCCAGTATCCATGACATGGATATCTAAACATAAATTATAGGTGCAACCATGACAGGTTGGACATGAAATAGCTAATATTTTGAGAGATTTCAATCTGACATTGATAGACTGAATAGGAATCTTGCTTTCTGGATAGCAGGCGGCTAGTGGATGTTATAGTAAAGGATGTGAATGGGAAATGCAAAGAGTGAATGAGTCAAGGAAAGACAAGATGCAATATGCAAGAGAAAAAGCAAGTTGAGATTTCTGGTTGCTTTATTGATTTCACACTGGAATACAAAGGAAAGAAGTGGCATTTATTCAAAGAAAAACTTAAAATGTCAATGAAGAGAATTGCTTTGGTTCACATCACAATGAACAAGAGGAACCTTTCAATATTATCCTCCATTTGTAGAAAACCAAGAGGATAAACATAACTTTATTGGAATTTAATCATTTATTTTCAATATGAATATTTGTGGGGTTTTTTTGTTTTTTTTTTTGGGAGAAGCAATCTCTATTTTAGCATATCAATTTATATTCGAGTTATTCATAATACGTTCAGCACTAGTGTTCAAGCAAGAGGTCTTATATTCATTGCTAAAGTAAAAAAATAGTTTTAATATGTTAATATAGGTCTAGTTTCAGTTGAAGTTTTTATTTACATCATATAACACTTGAGGCTTAACAGATGTCTGTAGACTCGACTTAGATTTGAGTCATAAATAATTCCTTAGCTTTTGGCTAGAATTTGATCTTGTCTTATATTCAATAATGTACAGTAACTATTTACAAGTACAGATCAAAAATAATAAGTTTTTTTTGGAGGACAAGGAGAGTTGCAGTGTACAATATACATACTCTTATAATTTATGGTTTCTCCTTGAATCTTTTTCAAGGTAGAGTTATCCCTAAAAATCATTTAGAAGTATTTGCTTCAATTCCCGTAAATACTTGATTATTAGTCGATCACCTAAATTTAGGAGAAAATACTTGAATTTAACAAAGTCTTAAAAATAAGACAAACCCCTAATTTCAAAAACTGAATTAAAAAGTAAAAATATTTTTTTAATAAAATGTGAATCATGAATGCGCATGCAATCCTGACATAGTCATGGTCTTCTTGTTTCTGATAATCAATAGATAAGATGGCTGCAAATGGTTGCAATATCCCTGACTATTGCAATAAAAGGTTAATGAATTCAGGATTGCCACTAATTATTTATTATAAGTAAAACAATAAGTCAACTGGATATAATTATTTAAATGCAACATTTTTCAATAGGAAGCATTTTTAGTGGAATTTTGTACAATAAGCCGAATTAAGGGAAGGCATATAGATGAGGGAAAAAATGTTGTGCCACTTGCACAATTATAAGTTCTTAATTCATTTATTAAAATCACAATAAAAAAATCTGACGAAAAAATCCAAAGTCAGAATGGCATTTGACTTAGTAAGAAAAGTCAGTAAATCTCCAAAATGTTTTACTTTGAACAATGCAAATAAGGAATATCAGAATGTAAATGCAAATAATAAAGAGCCTCAACCAAACTCAATGCACTTATAAAGCCTAAACCAATGGTAGAAAATATTGCATGCATATTGTTAGATAAATTAAACCTTTTTAATCGGGTGTAAAATTTCAAAACTAGTAGGAGAGCTAAATGATAATATGAAAAATATAATAAATTTAGTCATAAAGTCATGTTAATTGGCCTCGACCAAACACCAATTGAAAGCTGTTTGTAAAAGTCTGTATCATTATCAATTTAATCCTAGTGTCTGTTAACGCTTACTGAGAGTGAATCAGAGATTGATCAGCTCTGGTCAGTTCAGCTTGATGAAGGGAGTGTGATGTTGCGAGACCTGAAACCCCCTGAGGATCCACACACAAAAACATCACTGATGGCACTCTCAAGCGCCCTCAGGTAGGAGCGTATGTTTGAACTTTGTATAAATACTACCAACAAACATGACATTAACATCACTAAAATTACAATGTTGTTATTGAATACTTTTGTAAAAAAAAAAGTCAAAGCCACCGTTAACACCTTATTATTTAAAAAAAAAAATAAATAAATAAAAATAAAAACAATCCTGATAAAAAAATCATAATCATATTCTAATTTATTAAAATAATACAATTAAATAGTTAAGGGATTCATAGTTCACAGATGCCTGTAATCATTCATTTTACATTTCTACTTCTTCACAAAAAAAAACTAACTGTAGACTTGAAATTAAAGAGAAAAACAATCCAAAGATAAACACAAAGTTTTGTTGAATAAGCACTTGACAAATGCCACACCTAGAATATAAGGTAGGTAATGTAAATATGTTTCTGTTCATTAATAGTTCAGGTGCACGAAAAAAATAAGTCCAAATTTGGAATCAACTTGGAAATCAAACAGAACATGAACACCTTTTTTTTTTAAAGGGTTGGTTAGGAAATTATTTGCTAAAAATTATTTTAGAACTATTTATATTAACTTGGTATTGAGGTGAGTATTGTGATCCAATAATATATTTTATATGCTGAGAAAAAACTTAGTAAGCATTGATTTAATGACAGGTTTCACTAGTTTCATCAAGCTTTAGACAAGATATGTACAATCCGCAATTGTTATGAATTATAAACAGACTGAAATTGTTTCAAGAATTCTGAAAACTAAAAGTTGAACCATTATTCAGTCACCAATAGAAATAAAAAGGTTTCATTTAAATGGTGGTGGCAATTCTTTGTAATTAGCATAGCATTCATTGCTATAAGCTCAATAATGATTGGAAAAAGCATTTTTAATTCCTTTTTCTTTAATAATCATGAAAAACATGTTTATATTAATTATTAATGAAATATTTGAAAATGTGAAAGCATTTAATAATTGTTTTTTTTAAAAAAAAAACAAATGTAGATGCTTTTAATTTTTTTTTGTATTTTGATTAATGATTACATTTTATGTATTTTAAGCATTAGGTTTGTTTTTATCCCCAATATGCTAATTAATAATTGCAGTCATTGTACAGCTCGTCAACCCTGTTATTACTACAGAGAATAGCTTGTAAGATATTATGAATGAATAGGTGACAATAGTTAGGAAATCAATAAAGCAAGTCTGTTAGAAAAGCAGCAAAAGATTGGTGGCATTGTCAACTAAATCCTATTTTAAAGAATCACAATGTCAAGTGTTTTTGATTCAGTAATGAAAAACAAAACTGATAATTATGACAAGTTAAAAGCAAGTCTGATACAGAGATTTGGTATCAAAATAGCCAAATCCTCAGGAATTTTTTTTTTTTTTGGTGAGTATTGGTTTTTAGAGTAAAAATTTATGTTTGAACAAAAGTTTAGTAGATAAGATTTAAATTAATGAAAAAGAAATGAATTTTTTTTAAATATCAATATTAAGAGGAAATCTACAGAAAAAAAAAGTTTCATGTAAAATAGAATATAAACCAGGACTTCTCTGAAGAATTAACCCTATCAATGAAATCAATAAATAAATAAAAGAGGAACTCTTTGTAATAAACATAAATAAAATTGAAATTGCTTCTAACAGATTTTGAACAACCTTTGGTCGAACAAATCCCTTGAATTAAAAAAATATACTAAAAATCTTATCTCCAATGATAAATGCAACATAAAATTTTATAAAATGTTAATCTCATATCAAAATGAACCAACAATCAAATTCAAACAAATTTAAAAAGAAATCAAGATCAAATAGTTGCAACTTCAGTATTTAAAATAAAAGTTCAGAGTTTAAAACCCAAAACTTCAAAGGCTTATTTACAAGTAAAAATAGAGTAGAAATCAATCTTTAACAAAAACTCTAAGTTCTCTTGAACATTAAACATATCCAAAAAAAACTAAATATATCTTCTCTTGAGAATAGAATAGAACACAAGCTTAAACTGATAATCTTTAAAGATATAACTGCTACTACTCATAGAGCTATCTCTTTCTTCTTCATTTTTGTATAGCTCTCTCACCCTTCTTCTAATTGATAAATAGATACATGTTTAGAGAATGATAATATTAGTTATATCCCATATCTCACAAATATATGTATTAATACAAACTAGTAGTGTGAGAGAATTTGATATTTATTTAAAATGTTATTGATTAGTCCATAATTTGGCATCCTCAGACTATTTTTCCTTCAACTAAGAAATAAATCTACAATACTTATAAACATGATTTTACACATGTATATATCATATTTACTTGGTAGAGCACCAGACCAAGTTAGGCACAAAGCAATTTTTACGTGCTTTATATATCTGGGCTTTTTGAATTCAGTATTACCCTTCACCTAGATGAGTTGCTCTCTGAGTTAATGAGCCCCATCTACCAGAGGCAGTTAAAGTAAATGTAATGGTTTCGACTGGGATTTGAACTCGCATAAAACGATTCCAGAGCCTGAGCTTTTACCAATGCTCCACCGTCGCTAACCAAAACACATGTATATATGTATGAGTGTCAAAAATGATTATAGATGAAAACAATCATTGCTTTAAAAAAAATTGAGTCCTTGTTTTTTAAAAGCAATAAAATCATTTTCAATAATTAATCCTTAGAATTGTTTCTGTTTTTGATCACTTTGATGTTCCTTGAAGAAATGATATCATGATTTTTAGAGCAGTGTCAATCTACAAGTTGATTAATTGGAATGAGTTTCATTATAAATAAGTAATTCTTTTATCATTTTGCCTTATTTTTTATTTGCATTAACACATTTATGAAATTAGGTGAATGAAGTTTTGAGACCCCAAGTCTTTTGGATACATTCATATTTTCAACATTATATAACCATTTTCTTTTCTTTTCCATTTTTTCTTGTTTGGAAAACCAGTAGACTGCAAAAGAACTCTAGACCCCAAGACAAAGACCCTTGTTTCAAAACAAGAAAACATAGGAGAGAACATTCTAAAATAGAAGATTAAAGTTCTCTTTAATAAAACATGTATAATGAATGAAATTCTGCCTAAATATATCCGATTCATTTTTTTTTTATAGTTGCAATGCAAAAAAACCTTTCTAACTTTTATTTTGTGACATTTTACATGAGCAAATATTTTAAAACATGCCATGTAAATATTAACAGTAAGTAATAGAGTATAGTAGAATAAAAACATTTGCCAGACAAATGTTTTTATTCTACTATACTCTATTACTTCTGTTAATATCCACATGACACTTTTTAATATATATATATATATATAAAAGCAGAATGTATACACTTGTAATGAAACCGTAATAATATTATGTATGTGTATGTATAAATATGTATGAATATATTCATTCTAGTCTATATAGGCAACACCTTAACATTAATAAGCAGATATAGCATTCGTACTGCATAAATAATTGGTATTGAAAGCTTTGACCCCAAAATAATAATAAAAATAAAAAAAGAATTCTAAGAATTCCAGGTCTATTTGTTTGTTTCTTTACCTGAATATTTTTTGTTGTTGTTGTTGTTTTGTGTCTTTTAAACAGAGAGAGAGGAAATGAAAAAGTGAACGTGATGAATATTTTCAATTGCTTTCACAAACATTCAAGGACATTTATGAGAAGAATACAGTAAATATTTTATTCATATCACTGTGAAACATTGATATTCATCTAAAATAACACTGGAAACTTCCAGAAAAAAAAAGGGCCTTAGAAATTAATATACATATTTTTACAGTAGTTACTCCCAATATATACACTAAACCAAAAATAGGTATACTTTTTTATATGCTTTATAAATGTTTTTTGTTTTACTAGCTATGAAGGATGTTGTTGCAATGTTGGCAGAGGGCAGTTTAGGAAATTAACCTTATCAAAGGCGTGGTTAAAGATTGTATGCTATGTTAAAAAAAGGTATATTTAATACTCAAAACAATACTAATCTATATATCTCATCTTAAAATGATTTAAAAAATAGACAATACTAAACTAACTTCAGAACATCATTTTAAGTATATTGCTATTGATTAATTCTTGTGTGCCCCATATCTCTTAGAAGGAAACAGTGTTAATTGTTGATATATATTATAGTAACTAAGCCATAAGATTGGATTTATAAAGGTTTTCTTTGGTTTATTTAATATGAAAGGGAAAATGCATTCCTTCTATTGAGTTGATCTCCCTGACCTCATAGTAACCCTAATCTAGGCTAAGTATAGTATTTGGAGACTTCAGACTCTATAATTGCAATTCAATTTAATGTGTAGAGATAATTAACAAAATCCATCCTTTATGTTCTGATTCATAGAGATCAACAACCATTTTACCCAGTTGAAAAGAAAATCTGAAGAAAGTGATCCATTAAAGTTCATTTACCGATATGAATGTATACAGATATGAAATTCTAAATAGATGCATTCAACTACTTATATAGAAAAATAAAGCCCGTTTCAATATTTAGGCATTAGGTATTTTGTCTAGTATTGTTTTTATTTGCATAAATCTTGATAGAGATTATTTCAATGGTCAGCAGTTAATCAACAGTATCACTATAAGCTAGAGTAATTTTCTGACTATTAATTTGCACATGAAATCAGCCTGCTCTCCAAAAGGAACTGTAGCCACAATTTTGAATACTTAAACTAATTCCTTTAAGTTTATCACCCTGGTAGAATAAATAATTTCCTAATAAAGTTTGTCACCTCAAAATTAGGCAGCTTTTGTTTTATCCACATAGCATGTCTTATGCTTAACCTAAAATTTATTAGACTATTTTTGTTTTCTTTTATTTCATTCAGAAATAACAGTTCCCTCTATTTTAGACAACTATCTTAAATCAAATTTTTTGACTTTCACTAAACCAATTCTTTGTCATTCATGTGATTATACAGCAGAACAAGCTAAATGATTTTTTTGGCAAAAAACAATATGAAACCAGAATTTAATGAAGTCCACTTAAGTAATGATTGCAATTGAAAGTAGTTTTATTTTTTATATATAAATAAGTGTGTCTTTAATGAAAGACAAAGTTGAAGAATTAAAATGGAATTTAATTATTTTTTAATATAGTCAAGTTCCAATTTATTTGCTGTATGAGAAGTTAATTTGCCAAAAGTGCTACAAGACAAAGTTTTCCCTTTTTTCAGTTATACTCTTCTATTCTATGAGCCAATTGTCAAGACTCATAAAATGCTTTTGATTTACTTTTTCAACTCACTGTTGTTCTTCTTCTTAACCTAACTGAGTAAGTTTTTAAGTTAACAAAACTTATCGACACAACTTTTAAGTTAACAAAACTTATCGACACAAAACAACAAAAACTGAATGTAATAAGGTTGACCAAGAATATATTGATAGAATTCAGAATGAAGATCGATTAAAAGAAATTCCACTTAAAAAAAGTTCCAAGAAGATTCCCAACAGTCTGATAGAAAGTGCTTTACAGCATAGTGTTCCTGGTATGTTGATACTTTTGGAGATATAAAGGTTGTTTTTTTGGAGGTAAGGAATATCAGCAAATACATTTATATATGTCAAGAAAAAAGAAACAAACTAATCGCTTCCTAAAAATAGTTCTAAGAGATTAAAAAAAATAAAATAGCTTCTTTTAAGGACTATAATTTTAAGGTTTAGAAAATCTTTTTTTTTTGGCTGACAAAACGTTTTTAGTGAAATGTATCAGGGTTTGCAGTTCAATTAAAGAAGTTCCCCAAAATACAAGATTCAACAATTTGGAAACCATAAAATGATCAAAGGAGATTAAAAACATCCACCGCTAACACCAACACCTTAACATCATAGAGAAAGAGAAAAATAGAAACAAAACAAGTTGTTCTTTCAGTTGATCATCTGATCATCAACAGAAAAGATAAAAAAATAAAATAATTACATTTGTATGTTTACTTGATTTTTTGTTGTTTCTTTAAAGACAAAAAAGGAAATTGATGTGAAGTGATTCCACATATCTCGTCTTTAGAAGCCCATTAGTTAATTGCAACAGCATAAGCCAGAAGAAAACTTCTCAGTGCAGTAAAAGGTTCAATTTCTCAAGTGTCCACCCAAAATCTAACTTGTTCCTTTCTAATAACCGATTCCTCATTTAGCAAATCAAGAGAGACTTTCAAATTATTCCACTTTACAAGTGATGCCATTATTACTTGGAGACTCTTTTCAACTTAACAAAAAAGCCTTCTTTATAAAAGATAAAGAAATTTTAAATTCATTGGAATTATTTAATAATGCACAATCTTAATTAATAGGATTCTAATTTTTTAATAATATAAAATAAAATATATAAAATATATATATACAAGTAAAATTATACTTTATTTGAAATTCTAAAGTAACATCTAATCATTATCCTATTTGAATGATGTAGATATTTTTTCTTTATATAAACAATATTTCTTTATTTGTTTGCTTTGTTTTAGATAATATTAATCTCTTTATGTCATTTAATGTTAGGAAGTATTATTTTTTATGAACATTCTTTTTTATTTATATCTAGTTTTTTGAATTACACAATATGCACTATTCAGTCCATAGCTCGAGGGAGTTTGGAGATTCATACCTTTTCCAAGGGTATTACTCCAAAATACAATATTTCCTTATTTTGGTAATGCTTTAAGCTAACACTTGACACTTGACTTGGATTATTCAGAGTTTTGTTTTTATCATTATTGCAAAAATAGTAACCTTTATGTCATATTTAGATGTGTGAAAATATAAGGTTAAGAAGTTCAATTATGACTGAAGGAAGAGAAACTAAGAAGATTCAACGATTCACAATACAGTTTTAGGGGCTCTATGTTGCAAGTGATACACTCATATTTGCTAGTGATCTTTCCAAGTGACGACTAAAAATGATAAATCAATTATCTTTTGGCGACTGTTTTATTCACCAACAATCTTCCAAATACTGAGTGACTAGTGTCTTTTCACCCTTAATTTTTATAATTAACTGATCAAAGTCAAATTATTCAAACAATAAAAAGTTTAATAGATTAGAAAATAGAAATAGAACAATATACTCCAATTTTTAAACAAGGCTGTCTTAAGGAATTCAACAAAGTTTTATGCAAAAGAAAAATACACTACCCACTCACATAATCAAACATACACACATAGTATTTCCAGGTCTCTAGTGATATATTGGGCAGTTTTTACAACTTATATTCCACTCAAATAAAATTTAAAAAAAACTTTTTCATGAAAATTAAGTAATAAGTGTAATAGTTTTTTTGGGTTAATTTTTACATTGTATCAAATTGAGATATTGTATATCAACAGAAGACAAACAATTATCAGAAACTGGATAGGGAAATTATGATATAAATGCTTTATTATTTAGAGATCTTGCACTGGTCATACTCTGCTTGTGACTAACTCCTCATCATGCTCCAGTATAATCCACTCCATCCCAGCCAAAGACTGTATGGTGCCACTTTTCTTCAGATTTTCACCCTACTATATCTAGCTCTCACATATCAGCAGAAACTAGATTCTGCCATCACGTAGTGGTATTGTCCAAAGGCAGAGTGACACTAAGTCTCCTTTGGCATGTTTTGTAGTGGTGACTACTTGACTACAAGCTCTTTTCCTTAATGATTATTATTATTAAGAAAAGTCTTTTCCCTACATGTTGTAAAGAAACGAAATAGAATAATATAAAAAATGTTGTATACCACATGTAAATAATTTAAACCTCTTAATTATTACCTTCATCTTTTCTCTTTTAATTAAGGTCCTATCCTTTGTTTGAATAATAGTTATAATTCAACTCATATGGTTGTGGACCATTCAATACTAAAACAATATATTTATTGTAGGTAAGTAAATGATCAATCAATAAATGTTTGATGTCATCAATCCATTATTCATAGAACATAACCACAACTGTTGTTTGTTGCTTTGGAGAATAAAACAATTAATATCTTATTAGCTAGAGGATCATTAATTCCTTTAATTTAACTAGAATTTGCATGTATTATTATCATTATTATTTCCTTTGTGTTACTTTCCCTTGCCTATTTTTATTAACTGAATAAATCTGAATATTCCTCTGGAGATTTCTTTTTTCAAGTCCAATAATCACCAATAATAGGTTGGGTGGTGCAGTGGTGTTGTTCACTAACCAATAAGCAAATGGAGCCACTTTACTGGTTGGATAGAGACATTTAATCTATTTTTAGAATATTTGCCCAACCTGAATTTATCATTGTTGGTTTGTCAACAGCCAACCCAACTATCTTTAGGTCAAACAACAGCACTTGGACTGATTAGAGAAACTCTCAAGAGATAATAAAACAGTTCAGTTTGCTTTCCTACTTTTAGTAATATTGCAATCTTTCAAATTTATAGCCAATCAAAATATTCTATTTTACTTTACAAACCAATGGTTTCTAAGATATTATAGTGGTTTAATGTGGTTAAACTAGCCCTTGACTTTTTCTATTTTTAGATATATATCAGTAAGATATTTTATGGGTATCTTTAGATAAATAAATATCCCTTTCCAAAATATAGACTCTCTTATCATTGAATTAATCTAAGCTTTTTACTTTTTAATATTTCATATGTTTATAGAATAATAAATAGATATTTAAATATTTTAAAAGAGAAACAATGATTAATTTGGCTGGTTTCATCTTAGAATTATGGTTCCCCATATTTAGCAACTCATAATAATCTAAGATTAATTAATCAGTGATTTTCTTGTACAACTATTGCTTGGTCATTTATTTTCTTTTAAATGAGTAAAACCTTCTGAGAAATTCAAAAAGTTAATAGCATTTTCAGTTCAATTTTCAAAACATAGAAATCATAAAAAAAAAAAAGAATTAACAGAATGGTAACAATTGATCCATGCAAATTAAATAAAGCATTAAGTTTGCAATTCTATGAAAGTTCACAAATTTGACATGATGGGTGACACCAAAAGAATCCAAAATGCAAATTAGACAAAACATATTGCCATATTATATCAATGAGAATGAAAGTCCAAATAATCTAATAATAATAATTGTCAGAAATTCTAAATAAAACCTTCCATATATAACAAAGATGAAAGCAAAATCCAAATAATCCATGAAATATCAGCAAAAACTAAGAACTATTGTGTAGGTAAGACAAGAATTAAATTCTGAATAATGCAAAACTTTTTAAGCCACATATCAGAAATTTAACCAATATGGGATTTTAATCCCGAAATATTACCAAAAAGAATAATAAAAAAAAACGCATCATACAGCCTTATAAACCTTACAATTTTGTACCTTTACATATATATATATATTATATATATACAAACACACACACACAAATATACAGCATAGTGTATACAACAGTGAAGAAGAGAATAAAAGTCCAACTAATCCCAAAACATATAGGCGTGGATTTTTAACTACAATCAGAACAGTTACTTAAGAATTCCTATCTTAAAACCTGTACAATTAGTTAGAGGGTTAGGTCTTTTGGAATTGCCTCCAATTTTTTATCAGCTTAAAAGTAAACATGACCACATAATATTATCAAGACTTGAAATGTGAATTAGATTAAACAAAAACAGTGAACCAGATTCCAAAGGTACTGCCCAGTGCCCATGAAGTTAGCAACAAAGTGAGAAGGTGACTCATAATAAACATGGCTTGCTTAAGTGCATTTAATTGTCAGTAAAGTGAATTTACAAACAGGTTTTAGATTTGTTTTATTGCCGGCTGGATTTTTCTTCTTCTTTTAAAGATTATAGAAAAATGCTCAATGAGCATAAAAAATCAGTTCTTGTTTTATTCTCTCTTGAATGTCAATAAAGACTTAATGATATTTGCTGACTAAGAAAATCAAGTCTAGGTTTGAAACTAAGAGCATGTATCACTATTTAATATAAAAGGACATTTATGTATAGATTAGCATTGAGAATACAATGTCTTCATATTTTTATTTAAAATGCATCAAAATTAAAAGCACTTATAACAAGTGTTACCTTTCGGTGTTACTTTTAATTTTATTTACAAATGGAAAAAGGTTTTATCTAAAAATTGTCTTGCAAGAACTCTCCTAGATTAAAGCACACAGAAAGTGGCTTTTTGTTTCTTAGGGCTAATAGCATTAATCTAGATAGATTGGAATAGATTATCTATGCATTCTGGTTTTACTCAAATCATTCTGTCAAGCAACAAAATATAATTTAAATGTATTTCTTTATTGTTACTTGCTTTCAGCAGCACTTGCAAACACATCCATACACACAAACTCTCTCACATACATACACACACACACAATTAAGGTAGCATGTTGTATTATTGATATAAAACTGCCCAATAACTTTTTACCTTACTATCAAACAAGTAGATCCAATAGACCAACCAGTGTCGAAATATGTTTAAAAAAAAAATTTTTTTTAAATGTTCCAAAATTTTAAGACAATTTTTAAATTTGTATCACAATGTATTTGAGATAAAACATTTCCTTCCAAAATTTCAAAAGTTTTATTTGTCTGACAAAAGTGAATGAAAATTTATAAAGCAAATTTTTTATTTCCTAATGATTTTTCACATATGTATTTTGTTTGAAAAAAAAATAGATGGGTGATTGGAGTTTGAAGATAAGTCAGAATAAGCACTGGTTACTTCCTAGTTCTGAATCTATTTCCCAATAATTATTAGGCAATGAACAATGTCTACGTGTTTATAAATAGAGATAAGAACATTCTCAAAAAGCTCACCTGTTAAGTTTCTGATAACTTAATGAATTTTTTTTATTCAGAGCCATGATCACAACCAATAAACAGAAACAAGAGATTGCAAAAACAAAAACAAATTAAAGTCGAATTATTCAATGCTATCAAAACAAATTGGGCTTTTCTGGTTTTGCTGTAATTACTAACAACAAACATTTAGACAGCTTCATATCATCCAATTTGAAGAGAAGAAACATTCTTCATTATATAGATAGCATTTAGGAAGAGATTATGACAGATGTATATATTTGAATTATTAAAACTTCTATTCTTACCTTGATTGTTCGACAAGATTTCAATTGATATTTGCTAATGTCTTTCATAGTGCATAATCTGTTGATTTTATGAACTTTCAGATCAAACTGGAGAGATTCTCTAGAGTTGTGAACCCTTAATTCAATCCACACGTAAGACAGATTGTTCTCATTCTCTAAGTTGTTGATAAAGTTTGATTCACAATTCTATCAAGGCTCACAAGTTTAACATGAAGCTTCTTCCCAAAATCAACAAATCATACTCAAAAAAGGCTGAGAAGTACATCAGCCAAAACAATAGGTATTAAACAAAATAACAATACACCCATCCAAATACTTATTATCAACCCTCTTCTCAAATGTTTAAACATTCTGAAAATAAATGAATTCCCTATTCAAATCCAAATTTATAAAAAAGGAAACTATTTACAAGCTTCAAAAAAATGAAGAAAAATTACTGTTAAAAAAAATCATTAACATGTTAAATAATAGCTATGCTGTGATAATAAAACTCATTAAACATATTTGGTTGTTCCAAAAGTTCCAAAAGAAGATTGTCAAGAATTCTTTGATTCAAAGCAGGCTGATTGGACTTTCACTAGATCCTAAAGCTTGCAGATTGATGGCAGAAATATTTTTTGGAGGAATATTTTTTTTTTGTTTTTTTTGCAAGGAAATCTTTAATG
Source organism: Idiosepius hallami (assembly GCA_034780655.1). NCBI lineage: Eukaryota > Metazoa > Mollusca > Cephalopoda > Idiosepiidae > Idiosepius > Idiosepius hallami. Next base: position 21,370 of record JAUZSX010289356.1, read on the forward strand.
TGTTAATAAAGTTTTGGGACAACGTATAGACTTCCTTAAATTTAAAGTGATTTTGAAATTGAAATATTTTTCTTCAAACAGCAAACTGAGAGCCAAATTAGAAAACAATGACAGGATACATACAAGAAGATGAATAGCAAATGAATATTTGATAACAATGAATATCAAATGATTTTTAAAAGAACCAAAAGTTCATAGATATTCCCAAAGCCAACCAGTAACTAACATGAGAAGAAGGAATCCATATGCCTAAGTTACCTTTAAAGCAAATTCAAAAGAACTCTAAACTAAAATATTTACTTATTCAGAAAAGAGAATTTGTTGTTTAATTAATATTCTAAACTTGTCATGTTTGGGAAAAAAAGGAGTATGGCTTTACATCTTAAAAATACAATAGTAATTTGCCAGTTTTCATATCTACTTTCTTCCTGAATCAAACACCAAGAAAATTTTAAACATCCAAGTTTTTGACATGACTATGATAGAGTCGTCTAATAGTAATTATGGAGTCTATAGCCAGATGGGAACTAATTATGAAGATCAATTGTAATTTAAGTTGAAAAGAAATATGACAAAGAGAACTAATGAATGGTCCAAAAAAAAAAGAATATATTTGCTTCAGAACAATATTGAATAATTACGATTAAATTTATTTATGCTAAAAAAGAAAGTAACACTGTCATCATAAAATATTTTAGAAATAAGTAGTCAAGAAAATTTAGACAGCACTTATGAAAAAGAAGGTAAGAACATATATATGTGCTTTGCATTTACTTTTCATTTTCCTCCCCAAAAAGTTTAATTGGCGCTATAGATTATTAATGAAATGAATGTAAAAAGTAAAATTTGATTTTAAAAAAGGAATTGAAATAGAAAAAAAGGAAAGAAAAGAGAAAGAAGAAAGAAAGAAAAAAATAACCCTAAAATATTTTAAAAGACTAAAAGAAAACATTGTCAAATTGATTCAAATAAGTTCTATAAGCATTTTTTGGACTTTTGTCCTCATTCTTATTATTCTCTGTTTCACTATGTTTCGACCAAATTACCCTTTGGTCTTCCAGAGAAAAAATTATAGAACTTGTAATCCTTCATCTCAAAGATTAAAAAAAAATGATTCAAAAGAATATTTTTTAAATCTATTCTTAAAAATATTGTTAATTACAAGCAACCAATTCATTGTTTTTTGGGTTTTTTTTTTTCTAATCTTTATGACCATGTGTAAAAAGCAATGACTAGCGAACATTACATATTTAAGGAAAATTACCAATAAGTATATCTTGAAGGACCAAAATATCATCCGTGTTTCTTTTTGGCTAGGTCGCCAATGCCAATATATCAGCCTTTCAAAGTCCAAAGGATAATTAGTTATTCTTAATCACAAAAGTGCAGCAAGTAAATGCTTTAAAGAAACTATTATTTTAAAGTTATAAAAAGTTACACAAACAAAACATTATTTCATATTTGTGTTTGGATTTTGTTAAGTGCTCCTTGTAATATTTTCACATTCACTTACCCCTGCCATTATAAAAAAAAAGATAAAACAGATAAAAACAGTGAAACCTAATGTAAAAAGCAGTAACTAGCAAATATATATATATATATATCTAATTTACCAATTAACCAATCATTTTTAATGAACCATGTAGGGCCAAAATATCACCCATGTTGTCTTTTTCACTAGGTCGGTAAGGCAGACATATCATATCAGACTTTCAGATTCCAAAAATTTAAACCAGCATTAATATAATCATGTAAAATCATTCACGGTTTATGAGCAAAAACTAAAGTTTTTAAAGATGTTTAAATGTTTTTGTTCTTTTTTGGGGGGTGGGGGTCGGAAGGAGGTATTTTCATGTATTAGGTATTCCAGTAACCCCATACCTGTATGTGTTCATGTATGGCTTACTTATCTGTCAAGGTCATGCCAGCTCAACCATTTGAATACACACAAATTCATATGAGGAGTTTCAAGGGAATTTGGAATGTTCAAGTGGTGTCCAAAGCTGTATGTCTATTTCAGTAAAGGGAGTCTGTATTTGATCCACAGCTGGAGGGAAAATGGGTATTCATCTGCATGTGAATATAATGGAATGACCAGGATTTAAACTTGTGTACATTGATTCCAGAGTCCCAAATGACTTGCCCAACTCCATTTCTAGGAATGATTAAATAACTGTAAGTGTAGAGATTCCAGAATAAAAAAAATATATTTTCAACCTTACTTGACAAAAAGCAGGAAATATATCATTTAATGATAATCATAGTATCTACTGACAAAAATCTCATATTTTGAAAATTCAATAAAAACATAATCATTTATTTGAATGAGATTAAAAGTAAAAATCAAAAATAATAATGTGTTAATTTGGATGGAAAAACAAAAAAACTAACAAAAAAATCATTTTTTGTTTTTGAAGTCATTGCTTTTTTTTCGTCATCCATTTGGAGCTTTTCTAAAACAACAAATTCATTGATTCTTTCATATTCATTTATTTGCTTCAAGTTATTTACATTGACCTTTCTGCGGATAGTAACAGACTAATAATGGAAACCAACTTTTCAAAATATATATATATATGCATAATTGGGCAGCGGAGTTGGAGCATTGGTAAAAGCTCTGGCTCTGGAATTGTAGTACGCAAGTTTAAATCCTAGTTAAAAAAACCACTGTAATACCAAATGTAAAAATCCCAAGTAAAAGCATGTAAAAATGGCCTTGTGCCAAACTTGGGTTGGTGTTTACTGAGTAAATATAATATAAGCATAATTCTATTCTACGTAGATATAAAATCATTTTGATAGGATTGTGTTTTGTACTTTTAAGTGCTTCTCCTCAACCAGATTCCTAATTTGTGTAAGGTTTATAGAATAATGGGACTATAATAAATTCAAAAATATATTCTCCAATAAATTCCACCAAATAATGTAAAAATTCAAATAAAGTGGAAGGGTTTTTGTTTTGTTTATTTTTTCCTGTCTTCTTTAACATTGAATCTCAATAAGATAATGTTTTAAATGGGGCACATCAAGTGTGACCCATTTCTTTTTTCATTTACTGAATGGCTGGATATCTTTTTAATACCAGAAGGAATTTAAGAAATGTGACAGACACCCAAGATGGCTTTAGGGATACAAAGAGAAAAGCTGACAGATAAAATGTCATTCAAGTTTTTCTTACAAGCAGACTCACAAAACCATACACCATTCAACCTGAATCTTGAACTGGTCTTTAAAAAAGGTGAGAAAGGATTGGCTAAAAAAGGAGAGGTATAACAAGGAAGAAAGAGAGAGAGAGAGAGACTTATGGTTGTAGAATGAAGAGTGGGCAATCAATCAACCAACCCTAAAAATTTAGATAGGTTGACTAATAATAGGTACAGTTTGTTGAACTCACAACGCCAAATTCAATTAGAATATTATCAAAATCACAAAGACTTCCTTAAAACACTTAAAAGGAATCCATTCAAATAACTCCCAAGTGAAGCAGAATATTTCATAAATGAATAGCAAGTGTTTTTCACAATGATAATAAAAACATATCTTGTTTATTCATCGACTAAGTAGTAATTTATGAAATAAAAAACGAAATAACAATAATAACAATGATAATATACTAATGAACTTTATTTATACTTATGAGACATAACAATCCTATTGATTTTTCTATACAATAAATTCAGAACGGAGGGATTTTATGGAATGGTTGAATATTTTTAAGAAGTTCTTGATGAAATACCTTTTTGACATATTTCTTTAAACCCTAAGAAATATAGGCTTCCATTAAATTAATCAAGCAAATTGAATGTGTAAGCAAATAAAATAACTCATCAAAATTATTATGGATTTATCAAGTCAATCACTTAAAAACTGGTTCATAAATGCTATTATAAAAACAATGCTGTCTTAAATTCAGAAGCAAAATAAAGTAGATTACATAGATACAATTTTGAGATGGAAGAATTACTTGACTATAGAACAATTAAAATAAGTAAAAATCTTTTATCCTTCAACTTGTGAAGAAGGAAATAAAAATCGCACAAGTCACAGGAATCATTTGAAAAAACGAACAAAAATTATCTTTCTAAATTGAATTAATAAAACAAAATAAATAAAACACAAAAAGAATAGTGCAATTAATTTCCTCACATAATTCATTTGTTAGTTTTACTGCATATTAATCTTTTTTTACGTCATTTAATGCAGAGAACAATTATTTTTGATAAACCTTATTAACACAGTTTTTTTAATAACACAATATGCAACATATAACTCATAGCTGAAAGGAATGTGGGGATTCATACATTTCCGAATCCTGATTATTAGAAAATTCTTAAATATAAAATTATTAACGAGTTTTTTATTTAAATTAAATACAAATAATAAAAAATATTCATATGCATCCTGGGAAAAAATTTGAAAAAAAAAAATAATAATCTATCAATAAAAAAGTAGACTATTTGAGCAAATCATCAATGAGCAAGGTCAACAGATAGTTTAAAAAATTTTCAAAAAAGCTTTGTTGAAGATAACTATAGAAAAAAAAAACGATGGTTTGGATGAAAGTAAAATCAATTCTATAGCATTTCCCTTAAGGACCGCCAGCCCCTCGCTACCAAAAATAAAACCCTTCCATCCACTGTCCATTATTAGTGAGGTCTTAGAAAAGAACTAGAAAAATTGATTCCAACCAGCAAATTTGACTGGAAAAGGAGAGCTTCAATAATTAGGATCTAGGTCTAAAGGAAGCAGGTGACCTATATCCAGATGCACTGAGTGAATGTCAATTATAATTGTTGTAGGAACAGTGAAGGAGGAGGAGGAGGAGGAGGAGGAGAAGGCAAAAGAAAAAAAGACAATAGGCAGCAGGTTCAATATGAACTGTCAGCAAACTTCACATTAACCAGAAGGTTAATCTCAAACTAGCATCCCCCACCCCATAATGAGAATATGGATTCTGATATTAATAAGCAATCTAGACCCAAAATAGGATGAAAATTGATTAAAAAGATATTCTTATATACAAATAAACCTGAAACTTAATTGAATAGATTAATCCCACCCACTCAACCGCCCCCCCCAAAAAAAAAATGTTAAATACCTCAAATTAATCATAAAAACCATGAAAAATATTTTTAGAACATCAAATTAATATCAAGTTTATTGATAAAACCAAAATAGAGATTTGTTGTTTGCTTTTTAATCAATAATATTCAACCATTAAACTCTAATGAAATTCACTGAAAAGATTTTTGAATTTGTTTATTCCAAACAAACAGGACTTTCTAATTGAAGCTTTTTCAGATTATATATTTTATAGACATTGGGAATAGCTTTATGATTTCTATTTTGTCTTTAAAATATTTTTTTTAACTCTATAATGTTTGTTCAAGAAATAAAAGATTGCTTACGAAATGAGTTACAACTGAAAATTAACTTCTTTCTTTTATTGTAATGGAGAAGAATAAAGTGCTAACTTTTTTCCAGTTTTATTTATAAGAGTTAACTTTTATGACAGCATCCATACACTAGTAAGAATATATCTACTTGGTCAAGCACTAATCCAAGTTAGGCTTAAGGCCAGTTTTACATGCCTATTATATTCTTGGGCTTTAAGTAATCAAATTCCCTTCACCTAAATGAGTTACTTTCATTGAGTTGGCAGGTCTGTCATAGTACGAGTTATTCCCTGTAGATGAACCCTCTCTAATAAAAGAAAACATAAGCACTTTAGTCCCAATACACTTTCTGTGATAAAGTTCTAGCTATAAGGTTGTGTTAAAACCCTATCTGACTTATGTCTTTGTTACTAATGTTATATCCATTATTATACAAAAATAGCATCATTCTATTACATATCCAACTGAATTTTTAGAATCAGTTTTATTCTTAAACCTAGATAACTAGAGTAAATGGGCTTAATCTGCCTTAAACCAAATAAATCTTAAATAGAGAGAAGTCAATAATTAGAAAAATCATTTAAAAATACTATCCAAAAATCAAAATAAAAATTGTATATCCTCAATTAAAGTTGATTAACACTCTTTTTTGGTTTAGAACTTTTTGACTGAAATTAAAGGAAGATTTTTTTAACCTTAGACAGAGAAAATCTAATACAAGTAGCAGAGAAAAAAAGCCTAACAATGATTGGTTTTGTATTAATGGCCATAAAAAGATGAAAAATAAAATACTTTTAAAAGCTGTGAAAAATCGTAAATGCAAAAACCAATAATAAAAATGAATATCCTATGTAAGGTAGATGAAGAAGTTGAAAATTTACAATTTAAACTAAGAACCATTTTCTACAATCATAGAACAAAAGCCATATTACATACTGATCTTTAACCTTTGTAGAAAATTTTATTTTTATACAAAGTAATTAATCAAGAAAGACAAGGACAAACTGCAAATTTCTAAATTCTATTTTTGTTGATTTTCAATCATTTATAGATTTTGCTTGAGATCTTTTCATTCTAATTTTAAGGCTTCAATTTGGTAATATTTTAATATTTAGAAATTTCCTCTCTGTTTATTAAAAGTTAACTTCCCATACTCATGATAAATATCTAAAAATCCAAATAATTAAAAAAAATTTAATAATTCTAGTTTTAGAAATTCAGTTTGGTTTTCTTCTTACTGGTCAGATTGTTTTTAGGTTTGGTTCTTGATGTTTGAAGGTTCTGGAACTAAAAGACACAAACTATTTACTTAGTTAAATCTATGCAAGAATATTGAAGAAAATTAAAGAAATAGATATAACAACAATTTTTTTGTTAACTTGACATAGTGCTCAACTAAGTAAATATAAACAATTTTTTTCGCTAAATAAACTTTCAAGTTTATAAAATGATCAAGAGAATTTCTTGCTTGGAAATTGAGTTGATTTTTGCTGGCGTAAAAAAAAAAATCTTGCGGTGAAATAATTTGAAGTGCATATAAAAATAACAAAAAACTATGTAAAAACATAATTCTTATAATTTTGATCATAGAATGCCTGGTTCAGAACCTTGTTTATAAAAGACATAAAAAAAGGCTTAAGAAGTGAGTCCCACTTTGCTAGAAGGCTTTACAACTCAATGGCCAAATGTTAACTTATGTATTTCACATCTCTTCCTCCACTCATTCAGTTAACAATGATTTAGTCACATGACATACCCCATCACCAACCAACCCACCCATCCCTAATCCCCTGCTACATATTCCTTGGACATTATTGTACATACAAATAGGGTTGGTTATAATTAAGAGAGAATTAGATGAACAACATCATCCCTACTACAATAATTCATTAAATTGAGTGTACAAAGCAGCAGGCAGAGTCAAGCAGAGGCGGCAGCAGGGGTTGGCTTTTGTTTTGCAAAGAATTATAGATCGACCAATGAAGATGCAGTAGTCCGCTTGATTTATTGCAGAGGATTGAAAACATACAGACTCAAGTCTTGGCTGGCACTCAATCAATATTTAAGGCTATTCTTATATAGTAGCCTACGAGCCTCCAACTCCTGATCGGACAAGCAAGTGGGTGGGTGTCCTCAGTCAGTTAGCAGTCTTCTAAATAAAACTCACTACTCAACACCCTGGTCTCTTTTTAAGTACACTGCCCTAAAAGCTTACTGGTCAAAAGGGGAACACTGGATGTTAACAGAGTCTTTTTCTCAAGGTCATCAAAATAAAACATTAATTGCAACAAATTTGATACATTATATTTATTTACAGTAGTGTAAAAAGTGTCTCATACCAATATCTAACGAAGACCAGATTATTTGATTTATTTTTCTTTCCATTAAATTTAGTATGTTTATGTTTTGCTTAAGATAAAAACTATATGTGTGTGTGTGTATGTA
>JAUZSX010289357.1:0-14397 GCA_034780655.1 Idiosepius hallami
CACAAGGCCATTTTTACATGCTCTTACCCGAGCTTTTTACATTCGGTGTTACCCTTCACCTAGATGAGCTGCTCTCCTGAATTAACGAGCCCCATCTACTCGAGGTAGCTAAAGGTAAATCTAATGGTTTTGACTGGGATTTGAACTCGCATACTACTCCTGAGTTAACAAGCCCCATCTACCCGAGGCTGCTGAAGTGAAAGTGATGGTTCAGACTGGGATTTGAACTCGCGTAATACGATTCCAGAGCCCAATCTTTTACCATTGCTCCACCGTCACTGCCAAAAGTAAAAAGATAGATATGCTGTAAAACCAAACCAACTATTGTAACTGAGTCAGTTCAATAGAGCTGGTAGTGTCCTCTACCTATATATATACCTAAGAGGCAACTAAGTCCTTCCTGTTTCCCTGGTTGTGTTGGTTGCAAAACTCCTGTCATCTGCAGGGGTAAGTTCGTATGCCATGCCATACAGCAAAAAACTCTGAATAAACCAGAGTTATGTTCCAAGAAAAGTAGAGCCTATCTAGCCCCATTGATAATCGTAATCAATTGAAACAGCTTTTGTGGAATATATATATATATATATATATATATAATTCCTATTGTTGTTTTCCATTTAATGTATGTTTTTCACATTGTCAAAAATGTATTTTTAAAATACACACACATTCACACATTCACACATAATATATAAATATTTATTTAAGTTATAAGATTGCTTAAAATTATAGTTAGGGTGCTCAATATCACTGATAGAGCATGTATATTAGTTAAGCGTAGACATGGAGTCAACAGCCTTCGGTGTCTGTCACTTTCTCACGAAAGTGGTTATATCTGATGACCGCACAGCCGAGAAATTGACAGTCAGCGAAGGTCGTTGACTCTGTGTCTACGCTCAACTGTTATATATCTATACATATATATACACACACATGTGTGTGTATGTGTGTGTGTGTGTGTAAAGAGAAAGGGGCAGAGATCGATTGATAGATAGTTATTGGTAAAAAATAATCATCAAACAGTAGGTCGTGACCTGTTTTTTGATTCGTGATATAATTTTTTTTTCAGTTCGTGGATATCAGGTACATGTTCGAGAGGAAAAAAGACTTGATAATAATCCAACAAAACCAAATAAAAATCCTTTAAGATTTGTGCCATTCAAATCGTGACGACCTTTGTCGAAATGTTATTAAATTGTTTATCGAAAAAACACTGGTTAAATAATGTGTATTTTCATAAGCATTGTCTCGTTCACTCTATGCTCTTTAGACCCACTCAATATCTTACTGCTTGCAGCATTTTCATGTCAAAGATTATTTGTTCGGTCACCCGGTTACCCCCGACCCCACAAAAAATGAATAACAGCATGCCCCTTTAAGCTATTTAAATATTTCAAATTTCATTTTAGAGTTTGGAAAAGTTTACTTTTTTTCATTTTATGCAAAATATAGTCCTCAACTCTATCTATCAGTTCGTCGGAGTTGTATGAGATCCTACATCCTGCAGCTCTTTAAAAATGAAAATACTATAGTTATTTAAACACCCTGTTTTCTCCTCATCATTATCATGATTATCATCATCAGCAGTAGCAGCCGGTCGTAGTCACCGTTATGCACCTCACTAGTACACGCCAAACCTCCTTGTCAAGCATTGCCGTCCCTATGTCCCCACGTCTGATACCTACATCCCTGGAGATGACACCAGGAAATGACAGTTTTCTAGCTCTCAGATTATCAGAACGTGGTTTCCATAGAAGAAGAGATTAGATTACCTCAATTTTAGCGTGGTAGCAGTGGCCATGTAATTGTACTCTTTGATATCTAACGAGCGCAGAGACACGGGGTAGATTGCTATCTGAGATTGAGAGATATTTTTTCGAAGAGAGACTTTGCGCTCTCATTAAAAGAAGAGTGCAGAATCCATTAAGTCTTTTCACTAATTTTTCCGTGCCTAAAAAAGGGATCTCTCACTAGCAACCAATTTAAAAATTACCTTCTTGATGTCCATTGCACCCAAAACCTACAACAAGCTCCTGCTCAACCGTCTTATACTTTTTGTCGAGCTTCTTTTACGCAGAAATCAGAATGGATTCAGACTCGCTATATCGACTCTTAACCAAATTCTCTGTCTGAGAAGGTTTATTGAAGAATCAAATTAGACCTTGCTATTGTTTTTGTTGATTTTTGAAAAGCATCTGACTCTGTCAACAAATAAAAAAATGTTTGAAATACTTGGGTTGTATAGTAAACCGGAAGAATTAGAGGCAGCAATCTAAGTGATATGCACTGGTAATATCTCAATTTTAAAAGAAATTACATCCTGTTTATAAGCAGAACGACAATAGTTAATTTCAATAAAAAAAAAAAACTAAGAATACACTAATCTTAATCTGTATTATAGTGCCTTTCTTCACTACTTTAGAAAAAGGCTTTAGAAATTAACTTCGAAGAGAAAAACATTTAAAATGAACTTAATATACATTAGAAATAAATTTAATTTTAAAAAACATTAGAAATAAATTTAGCATTAAAAGAGCGGAAGAAATGAATTTAGAATTTATTCATTCATATCGTGATGTGCGTAGTGTAAGAATTGATTTCCTCAAACGAAGTAGAAGGGGCACCGTGTGAAGGTTTGTTACAGTATTAAATGGTCACCCATCTAACTAGTGACCAGACTCGACGTTGCTTAACTTCGGTGATCTAGCAGTGACCAGTGTCTCCAACGTGAAATGACCGTACGTAATTTAATACTAAAACAAATGAAGCATGCATGATCCCCCGTTTGTGTACAGTGAACAAAGCATAAAAAATTATGTCCAGTATCCCTTCCCCATTTAGCCCCCTAAATCCCCCAAAAAATTTTCTACCAGATCCTGGTAAAAATAAACAAACAGTGCAGTTTCTCGCCTTAGCAAATATCATGGTTAACATTGGTGCAAAATTTTTAAAATTTTCAAGTTTTTGAAAAAAGTGCTGATATATGAAATTGCTCCCCACACATTTAGCCCCAAAAGTCCCCATATCCGAATAGAAATGAGCAAAAGATTCACTTTCAGGCTTTAACATATGTAAATTTCTGTTCAGCCCAATGCAAAACTGCTAAATGGTCATATACATTTTTGACAAATATAAAAAAAAAAATAGCTTAAAAAAGAGTTTTAAGTCATAAATGACCCCATTCCTGGAGCACCTCAAGAGTTATCCCGAAGTATGGACAAACAAAATTATTCAGAAATAAGTTAATTACAAATTTACGAAAAAGTTTAATAAAAATCAAAGGGGTCAATTTTTTAAAAAGCCCAATGTGTCATTCTGAGCCATTTCCTCTCAATGCCACACCTCCCTAGAAGAGTAACCAAAAATCCAACCTGTTACTTTTTTATTCGTATGTTAAACGGTTCTACTAAATTTAAAAAAAAACTCTTACCATGTATATAGAAAATAAGAAAAAAAATCAGGAAAGAGAGATAGAGTGATGCTTTCAAAGCGGGGAAGAAATTACGATGCATATTGCTGATATTGTTTTTTCTTCCTTTAAAGTGTTACCTAACTTTTTGACCGCCATGTATATTTATACTCTTCTTTCTTTATGGAATAATGGCCTTTGCATTATGTATATTGCTCATATTGCTGTTCTTTCATTTAATATCTTAGCTAACTTTTTGACCACCCTTTATATTCTTCTTTAATGGATTTTGCATAACGTATATCGTTAATTTTTTTTTCTTATTTTAAAATGTCTACTGACTGTTTGGGCACCCTGTAGACACCTGCATAAGAAAGTAAGAAAGACAGAAGTTATAAGTTTGACCTGAGCAGTATTTGACATTTATCAAAATAGCCACATATCCAATTTGCTTGTTGTTGCCAAGCCTGGTGCATGTTTTTAGTTTTGTGCATGGAATACGGGTATCAGAAAACGAAAAATGTTATTTAAAGAAAACTTTATGTAGAAATGTATTAGACAAAACATATAATGAAAATATTTCCAGCATTATCACGAGGTATTTTTGTTGTTATTTTATCTTCTTATCACCCGTTTTGTCATTTCGAATTTGAATTATAACTTTTTAATCAAAACTTCGTGAGTTTATTTTTTCGCCTGTTATGTTTTCATGGTGAAAGTAAACATTATTAAGTTAAAAGGGAGGTTAACTTGACCTTCTAGATAAGCATTCAGACTTTGGAATTCAAATAAGTGAGTTCGAATCCTGTCCGTTCCAGCTGCATTCATAAATGGAGAAATAAACTTGGGAAAATGAATCCCAACATTCTCTTGAGCTGTGTGTTGAATAGCACAAGTTATGTTATTCAAAAAATTATGTGTGGACAAAAGGAACGGTTATGAAAAAAGACCTGACGCAGTGTGTAGTTAGTCAGACTTTGAAATTGTTATATGCTAGTTCGAATCCTCGTCGATCCAGTTGTGTTCATAATTGGACTAACACCCTTGGAATATTTATGAATCCCCACATTTCCTCTAGCTATGCGTTAAATTGTGCTCATTGTGTTATTAAAACAACTACGAAAATAATAACATTTGTGAACAAAAAGGAACATTAATCAGAAAACGATTGTTCCCGGCATTAAAAGAGCCAAAACCTGCTTATAAACATAAAAACTACTAACCAACAAAACAAACGAACAAATAAACAAAAATGGAGACTGCTAACTATCTAAAATTTATCTGTAATACGGGCAAACATATTCAGCCAAAATAAGAGAGTAAATGTTTGTTCACGGCATTAAATGATTTAAAATGTTCATATGATAAAAAAAAGATAGAAAACAACGCAAACCAAACTAATATGGATGCTGCTAGCCTTTTAAAATTGTATCTGTAATACGGCAGTCGAAGTGGCTCAGTGGATAAACAATCGGACTTCGGAACCGTACTACAGGGGTTCGAATCCAAGTTGTTCCGTCCACGTTCACATGTTAACTAATACCCTTGGGAAAGGTATGAAGCCAAAGCTATGGGTTAAATAGTGCAAGACCTCAACGGCGGATGTGGTGGATGATGTCTACAATGACACAACGACACTGAAGGCGTATGAAGGCTGCAACAAAGGATGGCCTCCAGTCGTTGTGGTTCTCTCCATGTCATTGGAACCAGGTCTTCCTCTGCCAAGGGGCCGTGTGGTGACTGCCCGTGCATCAGTCTCCCCACGTTCAAGGACATCTTGCGTAGGCGTCTTCCCGAAAGGGTCTACAGGGACCAAAACGGGAGACATTCATACTCGAACACTAGTGACCGTCGATGATGATGATGATCTGTAATACAGGTAATTATATTAAGAAAAAAAAGTTAGGAAAATCACGTCGTATAATTGCCATAAATTGAGTGCTTTATTATCCAAATGTCGGTCTGTTATTTCCAAGGGTCGTAAAAGTTAGATTAGAAAGAATCACTCGGGAACCAAGGTTAACTTCATTCAGGGAATCGTTTGAAAGAAACGGATTAGGTTTGAGAAACAAAAGGGGAGAGATTGAGTGTGAGAGAAAAATAGAGTGGAAGAAAAGTAAACAGAGAGATAGAGAGGGTGAAAGGGGTCAGAAGAGAGTAAACGATTTCGGGATAATTGCCCCTTAGAGAGCTTGTCCTGACTACAAATCCTGATCTCTAAGATAAATAATCAAGACCCGTCTTCCTACAAGGAAAATAAGGGTATCATATATATTACAAAGTTAACTCTTGTTAAGGGGGTGCCTTAAAAGTAGGCGTTTTATTTATTTTTACGTTTTACTAATGCTTTTATTTTAATTATTTTTTGGTCCCTCTACAAAGAAGAGATGTGAACTTAGAAATTCACCTTTGACTTATCGACTGTAATTTTCTTAAAAACTACGCCTTGGATTTTTAATAAAAATTTTGCACAAACGTTAAACATGGGTGTGCCCCGAGGGTCCTTTTAGGGCTAAAGTCACCCTTTTTAGAGGTTAGTTAATCATATTTGTTCAAAAATTTATAGTTAGGTGTGTTTAGCTGTTTTGCATGGTGATGAACTCGATTTTACATGAACTGAAACAACACTGTTTGTTCATTTTTACCAGGATTATATGTTCCCCTGTAGATTTGAGGGCTAAATGGGTGGGTGCTTTTTATGTCTCTTTCACTGTGAGCCCACGGTGAAGCATGCATGGTTTGCTTGTTTTTTGGGGGGCTTTTTTTGGGGGGACGGGTTTTCATGTGTGATAATCATTTTCTAGCTATTTTTAATAATTAATTAATTTGGTAATGTTTTGAATTACTAAAGATTTGTGAACCCAAGGAACATTGCAGCTTATAGGAAGCTTGGAGCTCCTCGCAATTGCGATCACATAAGCCCAAAACAGATCCTCCAGGTTGGGCACACGCCTAGCCACACTTTCTCGTAAAAACAGTATGCTACCGAAACAGCAAAAAAACAAAATGCTGCCCAACGCGCCACTGGATGTATCGGTTGATGAAGTCATCACTATTCCCAATGCGCTTTTGCCAGTGATTGATTAGACAGGTCTATATTTCATATCTTTATCACAATTCTAATATTTTCTAACTGTTGATAATATCAACTGCATCTTAACGTTAAGCAAGCACTGGTGGATGTTGATCAGTTGATTTTTTTCATGGAGAAATTCAATGTTACATCTCAGATTCTGACGCATATCCATATTGGATGTTGGATTCTTAGAGTCTCACAGCATCAATATCAACAACGGAGAAACGATATAATCAGGCCATGAATGTAAAAGTTTATTTATTTTAACAAAGCAATTTGCAATCCTCTCTGGTCTAATTGGCTGGGATGGAAAATAACAGGGATTACTTTTGGAACAACCCTTATAGTTTGAGATTAAAGATGGCTCAATTTTCCATATTAGGGGAAAACAATATAATTTGTATTTTTTCTTATTGACCTTTTTTAATATTGTCCAAAGATCTGCTACGAAAATGAAAAAGAAAACAGTAGAAATTAATATTCCGTTTCATTCGTATGTACGTCTTGAATTTTAGCTCTGGGGATCAATTCTAAATTATACATTGCAATAAAGGGATCAGTAACTTCATATGTGTACTCCTGTGGATTTAGGTAGAGAGTAAACCCAAGCAGGGTTCGTAGAAAAAATCAATATAACTAGAATTACGAATACAGGCTTGCACGGAGTCGTGCATAACGGCACAGATAATGTAAAACCATAAATAAATTGGAATTAGTAGCTCTTGTGTCTTTACCGTTTAGGGCTTCCTATAGTTGATGGAGTTATTCGACATAGAGAATTTTAATACCCGTAGTCGCATACAAAAGACTAACAATAGAGAAGATTTTGAACAACTATTTTTCGGACTGTTGTCACCATCGAGAATCAATGTTCTTTTCTCTACCAGGAAGATCTATCATCCCTATTGACCTGAGGCAAAAAAACACAACTATATGTTGGCCTTAATATATTATTGTTTTGAGGTAGTTAATACCCCTGTTTATGACACAATATGAACTCGCCCAGCTGTATGTATGCTGGCCATTTTGGTATCTGGAACAGAGAAATTGCATACGGAGCTGAGCTGCACGTATGTTATTTAAACTCCCCACCTTGATCGTGCACTCGTATTTAGAGGTACAACAATTGTATCAACCAGGATGACTTTGTATGATTAGTAGGTAGTTTTTGTAAGTCAGTATTAACAGGGACAGTAAATTGAGGAACATTTTAGTACTTTTCAGATAATATAAAAGATCTTCAGCTTGCTTGTTGTTTTCATTTCGATTTTCGAATCAGATAAAGAATTTTGGTTATGGGGCTGTGCCAAATGATCTACAAGGCATTGCTATTACGGTTAAAACGATCTATACTGAAAAGTTGCTGCGCCTTTGAATGTGTATCAAACCACGACTTTTGTATCGAAAATTATCATTTCCCCAAGGTTACAAAGTTGTAGTGAAAGATAGGTTGAAGTTGGAAAGAAGCTAGTCTTTGACATTTCAAGGAATTCTCCCCTCTGGACTGGATCTTTTGTTAGATTTAATCAGAAAAAAATAAAAATGTTAGAAAACATTTATGATTATCCTTAAACAGATAATAAAATGGCTTCAGTCTCTATAATGTTATATATGTAGCACTCTACAAGATCACACACAAATACATAAAAGCAAAGCCAGTAACGCACATACACGTATATATGTATACAAACATGTACTGATTCTAAAACATATCTATATACACACACATACACTGATACAATATATATATATATATATATATATACATATATATATATACATATATAAATATACATATATATATATATGTACACATATATATATACATATATAAAAATATATATATATATATTATATAAAATGTTATATATATATATATATATATATATATATATGTACACATATATATATATAAATACATATATATAAATATATATATAAATATTATATGAAATGTTATATATATATATGTACACACACACACACACTCATATATATATATAGAGAGAGAGAGTGTGTGTGTGTGTGTGTGTGTGTGAGTAAGAGAGTGAGAGAAAAAGAGAGCTCAAAAATATCTACTAAGAACTTAAAATGAAAAAACTGGAACGTTCTTAGTGTGCGATCTCATTGTGAGTGATACATTCGTCATTTGGTGGCCGATATAACAGCAATATTATCATTTACTTGTGCACTAACCCAAGTTTGACGCAAGACCATTTTTTCGTGCTTGAATCGCACTTTTTACATTTGATGTCTCCTTTCACCAAGATGAGCTACTCTACCGTGTTAAAGAGCCTTTTCTGTCCGACGGTTTGTTTTGAAGAAAAAGAAATATTTTAATTACAAATTACACGGATAAATTTAATGAAAAATTATTATTTAAGCCAAACCCGGGCAAGGTCGGGCAATATTGCTAGTCACTGATAAATCCTTCAACTAAGAAATAAATGGTTAATTTTAAGCCTCCGCTCTTTCAACGTGTTTGAGAAAACTCGGGGAGAATTTAGAAGATGGAAAAGAGTGCAAGTGCATCTGCGTTTGTGTGTATGTGCGTTTTTGTGTGTGTGCGTGTGTGTGTCTGTGTATGTGTGTGTGTGTGTATGTGCGTGTGTTTGTGTGTATGTGTGTGTTTTTGTGTGTGTGTGTGTGTGTGTGTGTGTGAAGCGAGAGGGTGATTGAGCTTTCACTAAAAGTGATTATCTAGATGGGTTAGGGAAGGTCAAGTCCGCAGGGTCAAGTGTAATAACTCATTTACGTTGTGCAGGGACAGCAAAGTAGATCAAAGACAATTTCGAATCATCTCTGGTCATGACACTTCTAGTTGAGGGTTAAACCGAGAAGAAGGCGAATCAAATAAAAAGATGCATTTGGAACATTTAAACAGCTTCGTCCAAGCTGCATTCATTACGAATCTAACCGCAGCATATATACATCAAACTATGGGGAACGACGGTGGAGCATTGGTAAAAGCTCGAGCTCTGAAATCGTATAACGCGAGTTCAAATCCCAGTCAAAACCAATACGTTCATTTTAGCTGCGTCAGGAAGACAGGGCTTGTTAACTCGGGAGAGCAACTCATCTAGGTGAAAAGTAACACTTTATAAAAAAAAGCCCAGGTATATCGAATGTAAAAAGCCCGAGTAAGAGCACGTAAAAACGGCCTTGTGCCAAACTTGGTTTGGTGTTCTGTCAGTAAATATGATTTTCATCAAACTATGAAGTTGAGAAGAAGTTGTTGAACAAGTTCAAACTGCTTTTGAGCGGAGCAGTCAATCAGAAAAACCTAGTATGGAACTGCAGTCTCCTACAACAACTGTTTGGTGTGTCTTAAGAAGACAACTGTACCCCCTTTTGGAAGAGTCACGGATAACAGAAGCTGTTGCAACCATTGATAATGAAATGATGGGACACGTTTGGCAAGAATTTTCATATTGGTTTGATGTATATCGTGTGACCAATGGTGCTCACATTAAATATCTTTACACTTTTTTATGTGATCATCAAGATTACAAGCTTTCTTAATTTACCAAATGTGTTTTTATACCCTTGATTGTTTCGGAAATATTCAGTGTCAAAATGTGCCAAAGATTTTTGGAACACCCTGTACTTTTTAATTTCCTTTGCTTTAATCGATTACTTTCTATAAATCTCAAAATACATATATTACATTTATTTAAACATCCTTTTTGTTGAACAATTTTTTAAACTGAGCAATCTATTATTTTCGCAAGAAAAGATAATAAATCCAGCCTTCGTGTCAGGATTTTTTTTATTTTTTTTATTCAAATAATAAAAAAGCCTCTTGTGGTAATATTATGGGGGGTAGATAGATGGGTGAGTGTTGGGTTTTTGGATGTCTTTGTGAGTGGTAGTGTGAGTCATGAAAAGGGAAATGCCACATCAGTCAATAGCCACTCGGAGCTATATACTTGCAAGTAATAAAAATGGTCATCGAAAAATTCCTGCCTCCGTCTCTTGTATGTACCGAAAATATTCACTTACAGGCTTCTTATCATTCATTCTACATCTGACCCGTTCGGAATATATTCGAGCCCCCGAAAGAAAGATTCCCTAATTTTCCGGCTATTCTACAATATTAACGTAAAAATAAATCTTATAATCTTCATTATTAATAGTTTTTAATTTAATTTGCCTTTATCGTGTACTTTTCTGTGGTATTTACATCTCAAAGGATATCACATTTTTGAGCAACCAGTATATTGTATAAATTTATCATAGTGTTATATCCCTAAATACGGGTTCACAATCATTAAGGTAAAGAGTTCAGATAACATACGGGCGGCTAGGCTCCGTATGCATATCTCTGTTATAGATGTCAATATGGATGGCTTACATACAGCCGAGCAAATACATATTGTGTCATAAACAGGGATGTTAACTTCCCCAGAACACATATATAATGTTTTTTTTTTTTGGTGGAGGGGTATTTTCGATAAAGCAAGAAGCCTTTTATTATACAAAAAGGAAAGGCAGTTTAGGTTGTACAAAACTGCAATAAAAAGTAGACTTCCTAATAGTATAAATCAATGTTCTTGCAAAGATTCGTCTCGCGCAAAGCGTGATTAGTAAATGTATTATGCAATAATTACCCTGTCAGTATTACTTCTGAGACGCAAGGACGCTACGTAGATTTCTGCATCTTCCCTTTAAGAAGCAAGAGGGGGGAATAACTCCCTTGGTGTCAGGTTTGATGGAGAATAATCGCCTGCCATTGCATGAGTGATGCTACATCTGTAGGCTCTAAAGTAATTATCAAATAATCCTATTTTGAAGAATTGCGCTTAAAAACCAATGAATAAAACAACAACTTAACACTTTTTGGAAAGCTACTAAAGGAACAGGTATTATTAACGAATGCCTTACGTCATCGCTTCAATTCCATTATCTCATAGAATTGAATTGTGAAATATCTATTACTAGAAGTATTGCCTGGCGTTGCCTGAGTGCTGGAAAATTGTCACTAAGGTAATTAAGGGATCCTATTGTATCAAAAAACAGTTAATCCTTTTTTTTTTAAATACAAAATTCATTTCCAATGATTTTTTTATGGTTAATTAATTTCTAATGCTTTCTTATACAAAATTCATTTCGAATGCGTTCTTAAGCTAAATGCATTTTAAATGCTTTTTTTTATGGTAGTTAAAACACTGTTACAGATTTTGTTGATAAGACAAATCCAAGGGTTATTTTTGAAACTCTGTACGAATAAAGATTATCTAATGTATATTTTTTAAAACATGGGTTAAATATGTAATTTAAATGCAAGTACTTATCAGAAATAACCAATTTCCTGAAAAAGTTGATGATATTAGATGAATCCCATTTTCATTTGTTTTGATTTTGGGGCTTTGAAAATCCAAGAGCAATAATTAAATTCTTCAGTGATTTTTTGTAAACCCTGTATATATGAAGATTCTCTAAGATATATTCTAAACTGTTTTATTCTATTAGTTTAATATAACTGAATCCATCTTAATGACATGTTGCTAGTTTTATTGGTAGTGTGATAATGAATGAACAGTTTTGGCATTTTTCTTCGTAAATTTTGTTCTTATTTTTCCTTTTTCATATGGTTAAGTTTAAAATCGGAAGATTTGATCTATGGGGTTTTTTGATAGAAAGAAGCGATTGCAATAAAAACAAACAAACGAACAAACCAAAAAAAAAAAAAAAAAAAAAAGGAACTGGACTACAACACAGGAAATGAAGATGCATTTTCTAAATTATAAAAAAAAATGAGAAATAAAAAAAAATCAAAAGAACTAGAATTAGGTATGGCGTTGAAAATGGAAGAGAAGTGGAGATTTAAAAAGAAATAATAAATAAATCAAAAGTTTCATTTTCTATCTCTAATCCCCCCTCTCTCTCTATCACTCTCAATCTTTATAATACTATATCTCTAACAACTCTTTCTATAAATCTAACCCTCTCTCTCTGCAAACTTATCTCTCCCTAATCCCATCTCCCTTCCTGTCTAACCCTCTCTCTTACCCTTTCTACTCCCCTCTCTCTCTCGCTCTCTCTCCTCCTATATATACCTCATCTCACTCTCTCTCTCTCTCTAACCTTCTCTCTCTCAATCTAACGCTCCATCTCTGTCCTTCCCTCTCTAATTTATCTTTCCAACTTCTACTCTTCTCTTACTCTTTTACAAATAAATGAAAGTCCTCGTTCTGTAAAAGTAAAAATAAATAAATAGATAGAAATAAAAAAGGACTCTTGTGTTTTATTTCATATTTTTAGGAGACAGAAAAAAAGCACCCGCCATTATTCAAAGAGTTGGATACGAACAGCGAGTGCCAGTAAAACTATTTCGATTTTGGTCTAGAGCCAAAATTACAGGAAGTCTTTTATTCACCAATTCCATAAGATCGAAGTTTTAAAGCTAGTTTCATTTCTTTTTTTTATATGAAATTCTTAGTTTTGATATTTGTCATTTGAACAATCTTCTTTCATTTTCTCTTTATTGCCATTTTAGAAAAGAAAAAAAAGACACGTTCAAAAAAATATAAAAAATAGTATAGATAAAGCTCAAGGTATATCCTGGTGTTGCCCGTGCAACTCAGAATTTCTATTGACATGCAAATTGTCAGAAGGAAAACTCTTGGTTTATGTGCCATTCTTTTCGGTATAAACTCACTCGGTAAAATAAATTCAATTCAGAACTATAGTTTGTGGTTTCAAATGTACCATTGTGTGCAAAACAGAGTAGGCATGGGCGACTGGGAAAATGCAAATGGCAGCGCCCATATTTTGGTCTCCTTCATGATAACGCAAAGTCTCGTTGTTCGAGATGATACAGATGAGGGAGCACTACTCACTACAAAAACGAGTCATTTGGCAAACAAGTGGTCAGTCAGTTCGGGAATTTCCGACGACAGATGGTGGTGTGTATTTTTTGCGTAGCTACGCTTTTTTCCTGAATACGCGTGTCGGTGGGACCGTTTTTTTAGTTTTTATAATTTCTTCAAAATATTCTAGTAAACAGCGTTTGCAATAAGAATATTTTTCAGATGTAGAAATAAAATAACTTTAAAAAGCATCATTTAAGATAACATGGCAACGTTATCTTTTTGTTGTTTTGGCTACTTATTCTTCTATCGATTGGCTCATCAAACCAAGAGATTTGTTTATAATTGTGAAGGGTGGTGTAGCACTATCCACACTTCTTGAAACCGTCGATAACACACAGTCCGTGCAAAGGTTTTGCCATGGTTCAGATAACTGAAGTTAAGCAAGGCGAGCCTAACTGTAATTAGATGGGTCGCCTTTTAAGAATACCAGTTAGCGTATCTTGAGTCTGGGAACATTGTTAAGACCATTGGGTAGATGCACCTTTAGTCTTTGATTAGACATACATCTAGGAGAAGGAAAAACACTAGGGAAAAAACTAAGGGCGGTTGCTCATGTAAACAATGGCAAAGCTTTGCATGAACTGTGTGTTATCAACGGTTTCAGGAAGCGTGGAGAGTGCTACAACAGCCTTTACAACTATAAACAAACCTCTTGGTTTGATGAGCCAATCGACAGAAGCGTCCATATATATATATATATATATATATATATATATATATATATATGTGTGTGTGTGTGTGTGTCTGTGTCTGTGTGTATGTGTGTGTGTGTATAAGCGTTGTATTTGCTGTATTGCAAAGTAGAGTAGTCCCCAAAACAGCCATTACCAACAGACACAAGAAGACACACACCACACCACATCACACAAACACCAAACACATACACCCACACAAATAAACACACACAAAGACAAACAAAAGAAAGAAAAAGAACCACACACACCAAACACACGGAAAAGAAAAATCACTCCATAAGGGCTACCTGAAGAGGCACGACAAGGTGCCGAAACCCACAGGGTCGTAGTCAAATACCAATA
>JAUZSX010289398.1:0-14393 GCA_034780655.1 Idiosepius hallami
CAAAATAAATAAATAAATATATATATATATATATAATGAAAAATTATTGAAAAACAAAACTGATAATAAAGTTAATGCTGACATGTTTACGAATACACCTTCGGTATTAACCATATTCTTGTTTTATTTTTTCAATAATTTATCTATCATACATCATCGGAATTTATTTTTCCATTTCTTCTATCACACATGTTGTTACTTTCAGTAAAAGATAAGGTGGGAAAACTGACAGTCACCAAAGGCCATTGATTCCATATCTAAGCTTATCTATTACACAGGGTCTATTACTTTACTTTAAATATAAATATAGCCATATTTCTCTCTGTTTCTCTTTATAAATATACTTATATATATATTTAAATAGCACATATTGTTACCTCTAGTAAAAGATTAGTTTTATAATTTGTTCAGAGCATTGTGTTTATTTTATAAGAGTTAATTTAAGGCTTATTAAAATGCAATAGATTTTTTAAAAAATTAAAAAGTCTTATTTTCTAATATTTCAAAATAAAACTTGTTTGTCAAATATAATAAAAATAAAAGGAAACAAACTTATTTTTTTTTAGTTGCTGTTAAATCTTATTACAATTGTTTTAAGCAATTGCAGTTTAGTTGTTTTTTAGTTTAATTTTGGGTACATTTTTATTTATTTTTCTTCTTTTTTCTTATTTTATATCAAATTTTATGCTGTATGTATTTTTACTAAAAAAAATTGATTTTGTATTAATATTCTTATTTGTTTATTTCATGATATGAGTAATTGAATCATGCAAAGAAATCTATATTTAACAAACAAACAAAATAGGAAATTGTTTGAAAATGAAAAAAATTTAAATACAATTAATTATTCTGTTTATTATTATAATTTTAAACAACGTGGAACATAACTTTTTGTAAAATTTAATTTTTTTTTAATGGAAAAAGTGAGCTTTTTTTTTTTTTTTTTGTTTGAGCAAATATTTTAATGCTCACACGGGGACACACACAAATAGAAGGATGGTTTGGCTAGACAAGTATTTTGGCAATGGCTTTTATTAATGAATTCAATTTTGCTAAAAGAAAAGAAAATTACAATCAGTTATTTAAACTGGCTATTTCTTTTTTCAATAAGATTAGTTCTTATTTCAGTATATCTGTATCTGTTTCGGCTAACACCGCGGAACGGTTGAGCCGGCTCCACCCATTGAGTTCACCGCATCTCGAATTTCAGTGAAAAAAAAAAACAAATTGTGTAATGAATAGGGCTGTGACTATATGCTTTTATTGAAGAATATTCTAGTTACAGACTTGACTATTTTGTGATTTTAGTAATTTATTTAGTTCTGTAGTTATAACTAATAACTACAGAATTTAAGAGATTTGGTAAAATCTCAAAATAGTAACTAGTAGTATGTCTTTGACAAAACTATTCTTTAATAAAAGCATATTATCACTGCTCGAGTAATGAATCAAGACTATGATGAATAAGCCTGGTCTCAATTGTTTCATATGGGAGTAAAAACTATGGCATATTTTAGCATTTGTTCAAGGATAGTATTTTACACATTAATAATTATTTTCAAATGAAAAAATCCCAACACAAATGAATATATGGTCAGATTAAATTATTATATAACCATGAATTGGAGCTCTTAAAATATTTTCAAGTATTTTTATATAAATGCATACATGGATTTATTCTCTATTTTTGTTAATTTATTAATTTTATATAAAACCAAACTTGAGACAACAATAGTTATAAATAACTCCATTTGTGTGGCTTTATTTTACATACAAACTGAGACAATATTTTAAATTTAGAATTATTTGTTATTATATGTTCCGTCTCTGTTTTTTACTTCTTCTAACTTGAGAAGCTGATCAAGCCAATTTGAAAATGTGATTTAAAAAAAAATTCAATCAAAAGATTTTAAGATAAAGAATGGCAAAATGTTATTCATTTTGTTAAAAGAATAATTGTTCCACAGAAGCATTTTTGCTTCATTGTTTTGCTACAACTAAGAAGCACAAGAAGCATTTCAAAAATAAAATCTTTTTATTTATTGATAAAGAAAGTTGTAGTAAAACTATAAATGTTTTAATCTAAATTAATTAACTTCCAGTAAACAACACAAGCCATATTTAAATCAAAATTAAAAGAGAAACTAAAAAAAAACATCTTCAAAAAAATTTCAGTTTTTGACTTAATGTAAAAAATTTTTATTAAAATTTCAGCTTAGAGAACTATTTTAAAATTGAAGATGGACTGTTTTATTAAAAAAAAATATTCAGCTCGGAAAATTATTTTAAATTTCAAGGTCGACTATTTTATTAAAAAAACTATTAAAAAATTCAGCATGGAGAATTATTTTTTATATTGAAAATAAACTGTTTTATTTAAAAGTAAAAAATTAGCTTGGAATTTTTTTAAAAATTTTAATATTTTATATTAAAATTAAATAAATTAATAAAATAAAATTAATAAAATTAAATAAATTAATTAAATTTTAATATTTTATTTAAAAAAAAAAAAAGACTATCTTTATTTTAAAATTCAAGATAGAATATTTTATTCGAAAAAAGAAAATAAACCTAATTGTCCAAAAAATCTAGATTTAAAAGATCATTTAATCAGAAGATCTTTTATTTATATACAACACTGTCTCTATAACCAACCATCATGGAATTTTGACCCAAAATTCAAAAGAACACAAAAATAAAACAAAATGGAAAACTCAACTAACTTTGTGCCTTGATGTGAATCTGTAAAAATACCAAGTGAAAAATCAACTTTAGTGTTTGCCCTTCTATATTTATGAATTATTTGATTTGGGTTAAAGTTTAGAATAGTGGCTATGCTCTTGTTTAGTTACAGATAGCTGTGCAATATTGTTCTCTCTGCAAATATTGTTGCAACATTTTATATTCCATTGTTCTACTATTGTACAATTGAAAAAATAATGTTTTTGTTGTATATTTGAAATGAAATAAATTTAGGATTAGAACGAATCATTTCTAAGTTGAGAACAACAGGGGGTGTTGTTTGGACAATGACATATTTATTACCAAATTTGTAAACATTAGGGTTATTATTAAAGGGTTAAGGTTGGCCCTAAGCCTTTGATAAAACCCCGCCCCCTACTTCAACAAAATTATTTTTTAATTTTTCCAATAATGGCATGGAACAGTTTAGCAATGGAATAATTTTGAATTTTTCAAAAGAACAAAAGCATAGCCACTATTCTAGGCTTTAATTCTGGTCTTTAAAAAATTACCTTGAAGAGTAAACAAAACAATATAATTAAATGATTTTTAAAAAAATTCTTTGAAAAAAAATGTTTAAATTTAAAAATCCCAATCAAAATAATTAAAAAAATATATACCTTGAAGAGTAAACAAAAAATAATATAATTTTTTTTAAGAATTTAAAAAAAATTAAAATCCCAATCAAAATAAAAAAAATAATTGAATTTAATGTTTTTTTTTAAATTCTTTGTGAAAAAAAATCTTATTTTACTTTTTTTAAATTTAAATTCTTTTTCAGAGTTGGGTTACTTTTAAGGTTTCAAATTTAATTTCTTTTTGTATTCAAACTAATTGTGAAGTTTTATCGAATTCATTTTTTTTAATTGTTTTGTTGTTATTATAAAAAAGTTCCTTCTTCCTCTACCCCCTCCCCCCCAAAAAAAAATGGAAGACATTTTTTAATCCTTCCATTATTTACAGTTTTC
The DNA here is from genome assembly GCA_034780655.1 of Idiosepius hallami. Lineage (NCBI taxonomy): Eukaryota > Metazoa > Mollusca > Cephalopoda > Idiosepiidae > Idiosepius > Idiosepius hallami. The sequence goes on from JAUZSX010289398.1 coordinate 3,711, forward strand.
TTTTATTTTCCTTCTTTTTCTTTTCTGTGATTTTTTTTTTCAACTGCAAAATATCTCCAATCTTCATATCTGAAATATTCATTTGAAACATTAAGAAAATGATTCTGTGATATATTTTGAAATTGTTAACTCTATCATTTTTTTTGTTTGGGTTATAAGCATGAAAAGAAGTCTGGAACTTTTCCAAAATATTCACCATTTTCTTCTTTTCCAGGAGGAAAATGGAATTTTTTTCTCATTGAAAATTTCTAAAATTCATTAATTTTATACGTCTTTATTCCTTTCTGGTAATAATGCATTTATTCCCCTCTTTGTGACTTCCTAAACTAGAAGAAAAAAAAACAAAAAAAAAAACTTATTTGTTCTTAATTTTTAAACTTTTTTTTTAACCTTTAAATTAAAAAAAAGAAAAGTACAAATTTAAATTACAAATTTAAATTTTTAATCTTTAGGTAAAAAAAAAAAAAAAAGGAAAATTACAAATTTTTCCTAAATGAAAAAAAAAAGAATGCAATTACCGGAAGGCACTAACCTTAACAATTATTTACTGTAAAAGTACCAAATTAGTATAACGCGTTTGGAAATTAAAGCAAAATTATCTTAATAACAATAACAATGAGGAAGATATTAGTAATAAGAAAAAAAGGGAATTTAATTTAAGGTCACTCATTAATAAGTTTTAAACTTTAAAATTACCAAATAAATTTTTAGTGCTAACATTTTAAAGACCGGATATAAATTTCAAGACTTTTTTTTTCTTCATTTTTATCAAATCATAAATTTTTGCTTTTGATTTTCAAATTTCTATCAATTATCCCAAACATCAAAATGTTTTGTTGATCCTTTTCTCTTAAAGAAATAAAAAAAAACTTACAAAGAAAAACCCAAAAAAACAAATATTGGAAGAGGATCAACTTGGGCAATAATTCGGGCCTCTTTGCAAGGGGTCCGTCTTCTTGTCCAAAAATTGCCTCCATTTTTTTGGGGGAGCAGATAACTGAAATGTTCATGTCAAAGGTCAAATGTAAACTGCCAATTTTTCATTCTTTTTGCCTTAATTTTAAATCCTTAAAAAATTGACTTCAATTTTGAGGCCAAGTTAAGATGTCAGTGATAATTTAAAAAAGGGTATAGGTAGATAAAAATATAAGTGTCTAAATGCACTTCATTCCAATAGTTTATGTATTGAAATTTAATGAGGGGAGGTCCACTTAGGGCAGTGGATAGTCAGACTTTGAAATCACAATTCAATTGCAAAAAAACTCTAGATCAACAGGAAGACTGAACCAACCCTGAATGGGTAAGGAGAGGTCTTCCTGCTCAACAACAACTTTAACCAGGGACCTAACCTTTCCCCTCTATAGCCTCACGAAAATTCATGGATTTATATAAGCAAAGCTATTCTGAAGTTTCAAATTAGACCTGAATCTCCTAAACTTATTCATTACTAAGGCTATGACAATATGCTTTTATTAACCCTTTGAATTATAAAGAACCGATATATCGGCCCTGAGAACATAAGGCAAAAAAAGACACACCAATATTTTGACTCTAATATGTTGCTCTACTACAATGGCTCTGAGTACCTACTTGGTAATTTTGATAAGTTAGGGTTCGAAGAGTTAAAGAATATTCTCGTCGTTATTTGGCTATTTTGTGATTTTACCATTTTCTCTAGTTATTAGTGGGGCTATGACAATATGCTTTTCTTAAAAAATATTCTTGTCACAGCCCTAGTAACTAGAGATGTGACAAGCATATTCTTTGATAAAAGCATATTGATATATCTATTCATTACTATACTCTCCTTGAAAATTCCAGAGCAGTTTTCGGGCCTGCAGCATGAGACATTTTCAGTCACAATTACGTAGATGTCATATCTCAAATTGAGCCATTTGCTTTGTTTGAGCTATGATTCATCTCATTACGTTCACTGTGCAGTTGAGCTTCTCTTGTACTGGTATTTATCCATTAATGGTACGACAAGCTTTTTTATTGAATATGTTTATCGCGCCATTACCACACATAAAACTCTTTCAGGAGTTTCGTGATTCTTATTTCAAAATTTTATTTTCTTTTTACTTATCTTTTTTTTCTAAAATTTTATCTTATTTATTTTTTTGTGCAGGGGCGGACTGAAGCTTTAAAAAGGCTGGGGCATTATCTACAGAGTGGCCCATCTCAATAATATATATATATATATAACAATAATTATATAATAATAATAATAATAATAATATAATAATTATATAGGCTCAAAATAGCAACTCGTCTTACATGTTCTAGAATATATTCTATATATGATAATATTACAGACTTTTTCTTTTGGGCATCGACGGTGGAGCATTGGTAAAAGCTTGGGCTATGAAATCGTGTACGCGAGTTCAAATCCCATTCAAAACCAATATATTCACCTTTAGCTTGGGAGAGCAGCCCATCTAGGTGAAGGGTAACATTGAATATAAAAAGCCCGGGTATGAGCACGTAAAATGGCCTTGTGCCAAACTTGGTTGGTGCTCACCAAGTAAATATAATACTTCTAGTACTAAATAAAGTGGGGAAGTGCATATATAAATATAAGATGAATTGTAGTTAAAAAAAGAGTTATTTGTCTACTTATTTCTAATAGCAATTCTGCTAGTCATACGTTGTTTTCTTTCCATAAAGTATTTTGTAAAACATATTTTAAGATATCGTCTCTCTCTTCTCCAGGGTTGTAAGAAACTTCCTTTCGGCATTTTTATTGAATTGTGAGAGAGCACTTCCTGTTTGTTTTGTAGCTGACAGACACTTTTATTTTAACCTCTGTACACTTTTATATTTAATCCGTTTAAACTTTCTGTTTCAACTAATATAGTTATTTCTGCCCGATGATACATTGCAATTGACTGAATCTATTGTCAGACATTTTTCTAATACAATTTCATTTCTTTTCTTCGTTTCTTTCTTCCTTCCTTTCTTTATTTATTCATTGTCTCTTTCTTTCTTTCACTCTTTCTCTCTCTCTGTCTTTCATTCTCTCTTTATTTCTAGTGCTTTTGTTTTCTTTTCAAATAGCTGAAGGAGTTTCGTGACAGAGATCACAAATACTCGTATCACATGAATAATGTTCCTTGAGTTCGGTATTATTGATATTGACTTCAATTTGTTGAAGTCTTCTTTTGAAATAAAATTACTATTTTAATGTTGAAGGATAATTTAGATAGAACAACAACAACAAAACAACAATAATATGAAGTATGATAATAAGATTAATAAAAAAAAAAATAATGGCTATAGTATTTAATATTTAATCCAAATATCTTTTTGGCTTTATATTGTAAAAGTTTTCTTTTTTGATAAATCACGTTCCTTTTTCATTTACTCTATTTTTTCAAAGTTCTTTTTTCTCTATTTAACCAGCGTATAATTGAAATGTTATCTTACAGTCTAAAATTTTATACATAAGTATACACACACACACACACACACACACACAAACACACACACACACACACACACATACATACCCACACACACTTGACGATGGAGCATTGGAAAAAAAATCTAGCCATTGAATATTTAATAAATGAAAATAAGTAAAACACCAACGTTTACATTTCAATTCTATTAAAGGATTTCAATTCTAAAATATAAGAATATAAATTTAGATGTTTTTAAATCTTATAACAATTCTGTCTATAAAACATTTGAATTTTACTTTGAATGTGGTTATTTCAATACTTTTCTTTTTCATTTTGTCGGATTTTACACCATTAACCTGGAACTGATTTTTAACTATTATTAAAAGACACGGATACAGAATTATGACTCGCCAAACTAATCAAATACGATACAATTAGAAACCGATAAAGTCATGAACCCATCATATTTACCCTTGTAATACAATTCACAATATCAAATATCTCCTGTGCATTATATGTCGAGAGTTTGTGCAATTTCTATATGCAGTGTTACATTCGTACAGAAATATTATCATTGTTGAATATATATTTTTTATTATGATGATTTCAGATTCCATATAAGTTCATTCATCTTCCAATAATACTGCCAGAAAGTTGTCTTCAGGATTACATTAATCCACCTCCACATCTTGGGTATAATATCCTAATCCACATCCAAATATTGCATTATATTTTCCTTTAAAAGGAATTACATCAGCAAAACAGAGTTTTCGTTTTCCTTGTCGATTTTTTCATCACATAAAATTTCGAAACCAATCAATAAGCATATTGGTTGTCTGATTGGTATCTTTATTCAAGTTTTTCAAGACTTTTTCTCTCCTCTTCAGTGTTACAGTCATAACATTTTTTAACGATGTGTCCTTCGGTTTTCTTCAGTTGTTAGTCTGATCAAGAATTTTCTAACCCAAGAACCTTTTCAAATTTATGAATTTATGACTCTATTTACCAGAATGAATTGTCTGATTTCTGCAAGCATCACGAGGAACTATATATTCCAAATCCCATGGCTTAACTGTTCTAGCTTTTAGATTATAAAATTTCTATTAATATTTGTCTGGTGGTTATAGGTCCACTCAACAAACTGATAAAAAATATCGTATAATACCTTATTTAAATCAACAGAATACATATAAATGCTTACGACATTCTAGCCTCGTAGAATAAATAAAGGGCTAAGTTCACAACTACAAAAAATGCTACTTGTTGGTTCCCTGTAATATCTGGGCAAAATTGAATAGAACATCGAACAAAAAAAGTTATCATTTTTTTCTGGTAGATTAACACAATATTGGTGTTCACTTTCGAAAAACAGTCAAGTCACGAGTTCACAAAAAGTAATAATAATGATGATAATAAACTTTTTTCGTCAAAATTCTGGAATTAAACAAGGTAAAATCTGTTCCCTTTTTGGATAATGACACCTTATAAAAACCAGGTATGTCAACAATTAAATGGTTGTGGGTTCTTTTATGACCCCACAATGGGTTTTCAAGTTAAGTAACATGATTTCTCTACTGCCGCTTATAATCCATCCTCTGTGGCCGCCAAAATTGCCAGGTGAGCTGCAAAGAAAACTTTATCAAAGCAATACTCGTACCCTTGGATGAGCATGAATAATTGCTGAGATTAAAAAAAATTCAATTTAACTAAAAGAGGAAAGATTTGATCCCAAAATGGTAAAAAAGAGACTTTATGTTCAACAAATGCAGAATACTCTTTAAAATAAATGTTTATATGATATGATGTTTTTAGATATTCAATAAATATTTGTTAAATATTGTTGGTGCCAAATCTGTACCTATAAGCGCAATGACTGTGCTCGTCTTTATAAGACTGCATATGAATAGCACGAATGTTAATAGAAACTACAGAAACGTATTTACGTGTTATCATGTAAAAATTTATATAAAAGACTATTACGTAATATTTCCCTTTAAGAATAATTAAGAAACTTAAAGTTGTGAATAGGCAAGTACCATGATTCGAGTTTTGTTGCAAAAAGGAATATAACCACTAAACTGGAAATAAAGCCAATTTCGATATTTTGCAGTCAAACTAATCCCTATTAATCGGTTTTAAACAAAAGGCCCTTTTTGAAATTACATATGCAGTCAGGTATTATGGGATATACATAAATACAAATTATATATCATATATGTTCGTTGCATTAAAATGTGAAATTGCACGGGAAGGACTTTTAGTTTCTAACATTACTTTCATACTCGGTTATTAGACTTATTGTAGATAAACACTCTGAATAGACGTCTTATAAAAGCTTTTCAATATGTATGTACTAACAATATTTCCACCCCTGTGCCTTTTCCTATTTTAACGGAAGGGGATAAACGTTATATTAAACATGAAATTTACTTTTCGGTGTAATTAGGGTCCTTAAACGGTCGCATTTGATATTCAGATTCCGTCTATATCGAGGAAAATAATGACATAACTAAACTATTTCAAGAATTCCACTATATTACAATAATTTTGATCCGACATTCTTGGGTTAATAAAGCAAGGAAAATAACCTTAGGAAATGCAATACTGCCAATCTTTATGAAAGATACAGAAACTAAGTATATACAAGAACAAATCTAAAATTCAACAAAGAAGGCAATGAACTAAATTAGATTGAATCAGAAAAGAAATCAAGGATGAAATAACATGGTAAAAATTTTAGTATTTAATTCCTTATCATTTTTCTCTACGTTTTACATACACTCACAAAAAAATCTGACCTATGTCAGGATTGCTTAACTCGCAAACTCAATATGTGACGCCAAGAAAAAACAAACAAACAAAATAAAACGTTTTTATTCGGACTTTTGCCCTCATCTTAATAGGTTTTTTGATGTTTCTACACTACTTTTCGGCCTAGTCCACCGCAGGCCGTATTCAGGTGTTTTTAACGGTAACCTCAGATAAGCCAAAATATAGTGTAGAAACATGAAAAACCTTCTAATATGACTAAAACTCCGAATAATAAAGTTAATTCCTAAATTTCTAAGCCTCATCTAAAAAAAACAAAAAATGAAAACTTTGATAAATATAAAACGTGTAAACTCTAATCATGTCAGGTTTGAAGGTATCATTTCTTAAACATGATAAGTATGCTTTTATCTGTTTCGTTCCAAAAGTAATGAATTCTATTTCTCCTTCACGCCGAAAAAAGATTATAGTAGATTGCAAATTGCACTGTTATGGTTACTGTACATATGCATTTATGATATGAAAGGTTCCTCTCTCTGATACAGATATTGACAGTGTAAGGCTCTAGGAAAGCACCGCTGTCATAGAACTGGGTAGGAAGCAGATAAGAGTAATCGAATTCGTTCATGCAAAAAAAAAATTGAACTGATCAACATCCACTAACGAAATTTGAAGTTTATGAAACTGATGAAGTTGGTGTCAGCTTAGTGACGAGACGGAATATTCGATTTCAGAGTAGCCAGGGAGTGAGGTAAGTTACAAGGTGCAATTTGGGTGTGAAAATGGACACCCCGCTAACAAATAAGCATTTAGAATGGCGTTGGCTATTTCGAGGGCAAAATATTGTTTTATTTAATAGTACCAGACTAGTCTTCCAAGCTCTTTAAATATTTTAAAAAAGCATTAGAAATATGTGTCATTACTTTTTGAACAAACCATGTGAATTGGGACATAAGTTTTACGACTTAAAATTACCTTAATTCAATCTAGAAATAATTTAACATCTATATCATTTTTTTGCTATATCAAAACAAAAGACGGTTTATTGTTCAACTTTAAAAGAATTGGCACGAAAAAACATTCTAAAAATTGTTTTTTCTTTACTTTAAACAGATGATAATCTCAAATGACCATAGAGACCCAGAGATTAATCCTGTTTTAGAAACAAGGAAAAAAAGTTTTTCTTTATTTTAAATACACTCTAAAAAAAGAAGAAAAGAAAGATAAAATCGGTTATTAGAATAATTTCACAAAATTGCACGAAATCCCAACGGCTCACACATAGACGGTATTTAACAAACAATATGTTACTTTTTACTACAATAAAAAGTCATATATACAAAAAAAATATTTAAAAAAACTGGAAAAAATGATTTTAAAATATGGAAAACAAAAAACAAGAAAAAAACAATTCACTTTAATTGTTCGTTATTTTCCCAAGAGGAAACACGTCTGTTTAGTTATTTGTCTAAAATTTGATTAAAACTATTGTCTAGATAATTCACGTTCATTTCAATATTTAAAAAATTTTTCAAAACAGATGAATATATTGTCAGGTTCGTCTAAGTATTTCATGGGTGTTTTTCTTAAACTTTGTTCAGACATCGAAATCGTAGTACGGTCGTTTCTAGCTTTGGTTTAAATTTGGTTTTAATAGTGCATAGTGTATGATTAGAAAAATATGTGTAAATCAAAAAACGTTCATCAAAGAATGGTTGTTCTCAGCATTAAAAAACACATGAAGGGCGATGTTCTGTTTAACAATACAAACCAAACGTACGAACTTAAATTGTTAGTCTACCCATAACACAGTGAATGAACAAAAATTCAAATAACTACTAGTGCTTAATCCTCTTTGAACTTTTACAAAAAACAAAATTACTAATTACAACCATTGATTTTAAAGGAAATAAAATAAAAAGCAGGATTGTAAATAATCAGATTTTGGGACAAAGCTAGCTAAAATTTCGGCTTCCAATTTCTAGACTAAAATTAAAATAATGAATTTATCTATATGCAATCGAATTGGTTTTGCAGATTTTCTTTTTATACACAATTTCCAAGAAAATTTCGCTGAATGCTTTTACATGCTATTAAAGTTATTTTTCAGCTGAAAACACCAATAATTACAAGGTTTGGGTTGTTTGTAAAATGGAATATGATTTTTGATTTTTATTTTGTTCCATTGATATTTTTTATTTAAATGCGTTAGCGCTAAAAAAATATGTAACAAAATCAAAAAATAGATTTAGGATCAACCTAAACCATAATACCTAACCTTAACACCAAACCCTAACTCTAAACCCTAAGTTTAAACCCTAACTCTAAACCCTTAATTTAAACCCTAACTCCTGTAAGAAACCTCTAATCTCAAACACTAAAGCCTAACCATAATCCTTAACCCTAAACCGAAGCCATAAAAATGAAATGGAATTACTTCCGTTGATTTTTATTAATTTTTTCGCTCTTCGAAACAACATGCAAACGGAACGAAACTTTTATTTTAGTTCCATTATATAACCAACCCAAAAATGAGAACATTGTTAACAAATGATATCAAATAACAACGATTTAGGGGAAAGCCAGCAAATTTGCTTAGAGTTTTAGAATCGATATTAATTTAGAATAAGGTTTGACCCTAATAAACTATGACCTATCAAACTCGCGTCTTGTGTCCATGATCTGTGGGTGTATCTTCTTACAGTCAACCCCTGAAGGTTAGGAAATAATGTACTGTATAATTAACACTTTGTAAAGAAGGGTGTTTTTACTTCTGCTTTACCCAGTAGTACAATAAATTAGATGTTATTTTCCCTCTGGCTAAATTTCAAAAGTATAATTTTTTTCTTTCCATCATCGGAAAACACTGGTTAGAGAGAGAACAAGATTACTATCACTTTACGCCTTCTGAGAAAAATAGCATTCGCCATAATGCACTATCCACAATGTTGATTCAGGTAGTAGAATATAGATAGTGTTAAGGAAAACTAAAGACTGTTTCGACTACAGTTCAGTATACAAGAAATAAGCGAACAAGTTTACATAACTAATAATTTATTTTACGAAAGGTCCATTTATCTAACATGGACTGATGCATGATTTATTAGAGAAAGAGGTGATATCTAATTAACAATATTATACATGTTTATTATTCATGTTTTATTTAATGATATATGATGTGACCTTGGGTGTGTGCGCCAGTCTGAATAAACGTCTCTACAAAACTACGATCCCATTTTTGGTCCCAAGATTTGAATTTTAATATATGGATTATTCGAACTTGTAGATCAAATTCGATTTGGTTTTAGCAATAAAATAGCAGCTAAAAAGTCAACGTCGAATAACCAGTTCATAGTAGACCCGAAGAATTAACCATGTTGGAGCTTCGATGGTCATCTTTCGGTCAATATAACCACAGTTACAAAAATTACAGCAGTTGTGTTAAAATATGAAAAAGAAAATCTTGGAATCGCAAAAAAACATAGATTTCAACGAGTGCCAAAGAAACATTAAACAGCCCCATCCGAGCTGGCAATGCTAATAGTATATCTTTATAAAGCCTTGGCTTTACTAACTTTCCTTTTAGATTTAAACAAGGAGATGAATGTAACTATTAAAAGAAAAATTCGAATGTAGCAGACATTCTAAACTGCATTAATTCAAAATAAACTGTTTGGAATTTATTTAATAACCAACGATATTTTCTAATCAATGTATCTTATCTGTCCAATAATGTTGAATCATCAAAATCATGTTGCAGATTGTATGAGAATAAATTCATATTTTTGTAGTTGTAGAGCAGAACCACTTCGTGAGAACAAATATTAATTTGTAGTTTTGTTATTATGAATCGTACAGAGATCTTATTCTATAATGACGTTCCTAAGTATTTGGCTTTAAATTAAGTAAAATATGAGACGACTGGGATTGACTGGTAGTTGAGACGAAGGCTGCTGATAAGGTCACTTTTGTTGAGATCAAAACTCAGTGTATTTCTTCTGAGGATGGAATGCTTAACCGAATCCAGAATTTAAAGATAAAAAAGTAAGAAAAAGAAGAAAAAAACAAATTAATTCGTAGAAGGACATTATTGAATCAGATCAGACGAGAATAATCGACGTTCATAAATGCATAAATATGTTTTTTAATGCCAAAAGGGAAAATAAGCCAACGATAAAGGAATTCTAAGTCAAGGACATAAAAAATGCGAGATAAAACATGTATACTTGAGAAAGTAAATTCCCTATGTCTCAGCAAAATAACAAAACAGTATAAAATATGAATAAAAGAAAAACGAATCTATATTTCTTATCTACGTGTTCGTATTATAGTCATTCCGTTATTTTCAATAACCAGCCAATATCTTTAATGCATTCAGTAATCTATAACCGGTTTTTGTCACTAGTAAAAATTATTTTCAATATAATGTATGATATGATATTTACTTGGTGAGCACTAACCCAAGTTTTGGCACAAGGCCATTTTTACGTGCTCTTACCCGGGCTTTATA
>JAUZSX010289409.1:0-10710 GCA_034780655.1 Idiosepius hallami
AGGCCATTTTTACGTGCTCTTACCCGGGCTTTATATATTCGGTGTTACCCTTCATCTAGATGAACTGCTCTCCCGAGTTAACGAGCCCCATGTGCCCGAGGCCGCTAAAGTGAAAGTAATGGTTTTGACTGGAATTTGAACTCGCGTTACACGAAGAAAAATATATATACCTTTAGAAAATGAATTTAAAAATGTGAAATCGAGACTTCCTGTGGTAAAAATCTTAATTATTTTCAGTCAAATTTAATGATGGATTTCTTGATGTATCTCATGAAAAAAATAGTGCAGTATCATTGGCAATGAATTGACAAAAGAAACTTCATCATTATCTTCAATATGTTAAAAGGTTCCTAAACTTGAAAATAGGGGCCTTACTAAAAGTTTCATGAAAGCTGCACTTCAATCAGCACTACCACAGACCCCGCAATTGCAGAGGACCCGCAAGCTCCCTGGGGGGCGCAAGGCTCCTTAGCTTCCTGGACATTTTGCAATGGAAAAAATTTCCAAAATAATTAAATATTAGAATTAAATAGAAAACCATTATCACACTTATATGATCAAATATACATTTGTCAATCAACCCCCCTCTCTCTCTCTCCCCTCTCCCTCTCTCTCTCTCTCTCTCTCTCTCTCTCTCTCTCTCTCTCTCTCTCTCTCTATGTATTTGTATATGTAGGTATATATAGACTATGATCGAAGCCTATAGTATGATACGGTTGTGAAAGTTGCCTTTTTTAAGGTAAAGGGACTGCAAGGCGCATTCTGCGTTGGGGTCGCTATGTGGCTAAGCATGACACTGATCTTAAAGTTAAAATTTATCTTTGTTGATATTTGCTTATGAAGAATAAACACTAAAGTAAAGCGAAAAATTACATGCAAGAAAAATTATTCCTTCAACTAATAATGTCCTTTAATTTGCTACTAACTTATGCACAATTAATTCTCACGGAAATTAAAGTGTTTATACAAAGCATTGGAAAAAACCGCCTTATAAAATTCATTAGTGATACAAGAACCGAAGAGAACGGACAGAAATCAGGCTCTAGAGCTTTAAGTGAAGCTATATCACGAGGAAAAAAATTAAGGCGGGGACATTCTAGATACATTATTCTGACATAACTTTTGAAATAGAAAAATCAATAAGAATTTAAATAATTCACTTCAACTTTTGTATTAACCTTTAAAACAACATTCTCTCCAGGCATTCGTATTTGGTTATATTATACTCATCGACATTCTATCCAACATTTCCTTCCTGCAATATCTACAACTTCTTAAAATCGTAAGAAAAAATATATGAATTTATCTTTTTCAACACTTTGGGACATCCATTAGATTGATTCTCGAATATTTTAGACTCATGCATTGCGTACAGATTTCTTGTTGGTTATTAAATTTAGTATCTAGCTACTCATAAATCATCACTGGCTAAAAACACAGCAAAAAGCTGATTGATAAAATATTCTTTTAAAATACTTTAAATGTAGATATATAGATTATTTTATCACGGTACTTTTCCCTGATTTAAATTATTATTTATATTTTAATAACTACTCTAGGTCCTATGTTGTGTGTTCTTAGCGTATATACTATATTGGTAAGATCTTTTAATTAATATTAAACTTAGAAATCTATTGTGATGAACACCCCTCCGGGATGGACTGCCCCATTACACATGCGTGAAGCATAAAGACTGGAAAGCTTGCAGTCACAGTTGTGCTGTTCGAACCGTCGGCGTGGCAGGGCGCGTAAATACAATATTATATTTACTTGGAGAGCACCAACCCAAGTTTGGCACAGGGCCATTTTATGTGATCTTACCTGGGCTTTTTACATTCAGTGTTACCCTTTACCAAGATGAGGTGCTCACCCGAGTTAACGAGCCTCATCTGCCGGAGGCAGCTAAAGGTGAATGTAACGGTTTTGACTGGGATTTGAACTCGCGTAATACGATTTCAGAACCCGAGCTTCTATCAATGCTCCATCGTCGGGCACGTAAATACAATATCAACCAAACCCACGTGTTCTGTTGTTTCTTGCGAAAGAATTCGTACTCGGCCTCCCACAACTTATGTCTATTGTTCTAGCAATAAACATCTATAAATGTGTTACTCACTCATTTATTAATTTGGAATTCAACCATTGTGTCACTTTTAACGGTTTTTTTTCTGCATACCAAAACAGATGGATACTATTAAGCTAAGGGGTCCAATTTTATCAGACCATAATATTATTTAAACAAAAGAAGGAGGAAAAGGGTATTTATATATTTATTTGCAAGTACTTGAAAATGATTAAAACAGAAAAAGCCCATTTTGCAAACGACCCAATGGAATTTGGTTCAAAATTGAAAATTAAAATACAATTAAATTGGATCATTTAGCCTGACAGTGTCCATCTGTTGTGTCCTCATTTGTTTTCCTAGCTTTGAAATTTAATTTTCTGACTTTTTTAGCATCAAGATTTATAAAACTATTGTTATTCCCAAAAGATTTTGGAACCTAATATTAGGATAGAGGACCTACCTACAGGGATTGCTACTGTGTGAGAATAATTTTCCTTCTTTTTCCAAGTGCCTGTCGGTCAAGCCACAGGAATTTGAATTTTTCTGTTTGGCTTTTTGTTCACGTTTTCAAGATTTCGCATCAGGAGATGATCTACCTGACAAGATATCGAAATGCTCTTGAAACAATTGGACAGTAGCCATTTAAGAAACCAACAGATCAACCAATAAATGTAGCAAATTGGCCAACTCTTTCTCCCCCTCAAACACCTTCCACTTATTCTTCTTTATGTTATTGATTAATTTCCACATCTAGACGCAAAGACATATCAAGAGGTTTTATGTGTTTTAGAATACATTTTTATGAGTTATTCAACCTGATTCAATAGAAAAACATAGTGGGTTTTATTGTGGTTGCCGAGTGGTTAGCAATTAATAATGGCACAAACGACAAGGTGATATGTAGAAAGAGAGTTTGTAACAGAGTAAGTTAGTAATGCAGAAGTAGAAAGTGATAGAGTAATCAACCGACATCCGGCTAGCCTGTCGCTGCCTTCTCCGTAAAGGCGACAGGGAGATAGTCCCCACAAAAGTTCTTAATTTCAATTCTGCATTTTTAACAATATCGTAAAGGCTCTCATAAAAATCTATTTTCAGGCATAAATGACCAGAACGACAAAATTCCCAAACAGAAATAACTAGATTTATAGGAAAGGCTTTGGAAAAACCATAATTATTATGTGTAACATAAATGATAATGGTTTTAAACATTTTGAGAAACAGCATCTATCTTTCAGGTGGGCATATATATTATAAAGAAAAACCATGTTAATCATGATTTATGAATATTTAATTTTATAGAAATAGGCACTACAAAGGATACAGACTTTTTACGTTCATAGTGAATTATAAACTTTCATAATTGATCATTTATAATTAACTTTAATATTAATTTAACGATATTAGCAAAATGTTTCCAGTACTGAAAACAAAATAAAACTACTTTTTTATTTGGTTTTTAAAACATTTAACATTTCCAAAGTAAACGATTACAGAAGAAATGTTTGTTTGTAATATCTAAGCTGTAACCCATAGCCAGACCCAACTTTCCTTGATATTCATTGGAAAATATGTTTTTATAAAAGTGTTTACGATATGTTTTTTTCTGTTTTGCATTTGTTTCCTAAAATAGAACAAAGTTACATAATATGTTTACTTCTGTTTTAAAGGGATGGTTCCTTATCGTGGCTGTTTTCCTTTAAGTTCATGATGCTGATAATTTCCCATGGAAGTAAAATTTTGTTATGCTTTTCTTTTTTCGTTTATTTTTAGCCATTCTTTCGTCAGCTGATTTGTTGGACATATAGTGTTTTAAACGGTCTAAATTAAAATGGTTGATAATACATGATTATCGTTTGATGATTGTTCCACAATGTTTCATAAAGACTTGCACTAAAAAATTTGAGATATGTCTACGAACAACAGTTTAGAATATTTAAGAGCTTTCGTTTGTTTTTTGATAGAAGCAAAAATAGGTAGTTTTTAAAAGCTTACAACATTCGTAGACATTCTTGTACAAAAAATAAACAGCTGCATGGAATAAAATACATATTAAGTTGAAGATTTAAAAAAAGACATGATTCTAAATCTACCGGGTCTAATTTATCTTTCATTTTTGGATATCACATAAACACCTTTATATCGTTATGCCATTAGGTCTAGAATTGTTTGTTTTTTATAGTTGACATGATTATATTTAATTTTTAATCAATCCAAATAAATATCTTAATCTCACAATAGCCATTCTTGTTTATACCAAAATCAAATTTATATTTTGTGCACTGGGAAAATCTACATTATAAGTGCTTTAGTTTATGGGAATAAATTGTCTAACTTTTTCTCAGTAATTTATTGAAGACTTTAAAATGCATCATGAACTTAAAGCCCTGAATTATATTATGAGGTGACTGACTTTTCACTTTCAAAATCTGAGGTCGTTCAAAAGTTATAAATGAACAAAATATGATTATTTCTGGTTTTGTTCTTGATTCATTCATGTGGCTGCTAATGAGAGGAAATTGCGTCGTTAAGTACATAATGCTTTTGTTACATCTGGATTTGAATATTAGACTGTCACTGAGATTATGTCTAGAATTAGATTATGAATTATAACTTTTACAGAGTCATAATCATGAATTCTCTCTTTTCTCTTTAAAGTTCTGTAAGGTTTGTGCCCGTAAAGCCTATGCTCTAAATCTAGATTACAGCTAATTATAGCAGGTTTTTTTCTTTTTGTTTTCAAACAATTGTATTTTATTTGTGATCCAAAGAAACTTCACTTTTTTCAGTTTGTCCAAGGAAAGAACAAATTACTTTTTTTGTTGTTGAGTGTCAACGAAGGCCGTTGACTCCGTGTCTACGCTAAACTAATATACATTCTCTATCACTGATATTGAGCACTCGAACTATAAAAGCAATCCAAATCTATTGATAAATATATGTTTGTATATATAAACATATATATATATTTACATATATATTTATCAATGGAGTTAGATTGCTTACATTTATAGTTAAGGCAAGCGTGGACACGGAGTCAATTAACCTCAATAAGGGTCCGTTTCTCGCCTGCATGGTCATCAAACCGTAAACTGGCTTTCTTTCGGTCTGATAACCACGCAACTGACAGTTAGCGAAGGCTGTTGACTCCGTGTCTACGCTTAACTAATATACACGCTCTATCACTGATATTGAGCACTCTAACTATAAACTTATGCAATCTTACTACTTAGATCAATATATATATATATATATATATATATATATATATAATGATACATGTTTTCAGAAGCCCGAACATGCATCATATTATATTAATAGTCTGGCTGATATATACAGTCAATTATTCATGAAATTAACTGTGTACTATTTAGGACCACTCTAAACAATTGCTGGGATTTAGAGTATCAAGAAGATTCCCTTATTGATTTTTATGCATGAGTTTACACATTATTAGTGAGAGATAGATAGTGGGGGATAAATAGCAATATAGAGGGCTAGCAAGTTGACTCCTTAGATAGATAGATAGATAGATAGATAGATAGATAGATAGACACAGAAAAAGTCGGGTAGATTAGCAAGTGAAAGGTTGGATGTTTTAGTCAGCGTGAGAAGTAACATTATCCCTTTGAATTCTGACCAAGCAAAATTATCAACTAACTAATCAGAGCGGTTCTATTAGAAGGCATAGGAGGGACGAAATATCGGAGGCATTGTCTTTTGCCCTAAGTTGACAAGGCCGATATATTGGCTCTTTAGAGTCTGAAGAGTTAAGTGACATAAAAATATGATTATTACACACTTTAATGCTTATCTCTTACTGCTTCTATTGTAACAATCGTAAAACTATTTATATTTTATTATCATTTTATACCAGAGGTGCATTCTCTTAACAAATCAAGAACACTTGCCAATCACGTGTTGATGGGAATATCTCTCGGAAAGCGTAGAATCTCAACGATTAGGAATTTAATGTACAAGTATTCTTTGCTGGGTTTAATTTCACTAATTTTAGAAACGGTAACTTGAGAAGAACTTCCAATTAAAAAGAAATAGAGTAAAAGGAAATGTGTTTCAATTTGAAGGGCAAGGAGCGCATGTGGTTTAAAGATTTGAAGAATGTCTAGAAAATAATAAATGAACATAGACAGGCACTTAGCGAAGTCACAATAGTCCAAGAATCTGGAGTAGGAATTGTGTTACTTGAGTTTAATTTTGAGACAATTCGTTGCGTACAATTTTGTACAAATATCTTGTTCAATAGTGTGAATCTTCTAATTTCTCCTGGTTTTAAGTTTATTAGGGTAACTAAGATGCGGCGATGTGGAGCATTGGTAAAAATCTCAGACTATGAAATCGTATTACGCAAGTTCAAATCCCAATCAAAACTTTTCTATCTACCTTTAGCTGCCTCTGGTAGATGGGGCTCGTTAACTTCATTAATTTCCTCTAAGTGAAGGGCATTAATTTCATCTAAGTGAAGGGCAACACTGATTTCACAAGCCCACAAAAAGTCCTCCAGTTTTGAGGTTGAGCATAGGGCTAGTGAAAAACAAGTATGCTACGGAAATGCTACATAAAAACAAGTATGCTACGGAAACAGCAAATAGAAATTTGCTGCTCAACGCACCACTGGGTGTAAAGGTTGATGAACTAAGTTGCTACAAGGAATCTTAATGCGAAATATGTTTCTCTTGTGTGTTTTCTTTTACTAAGTCATGTCATAGTGTTCACAAGTGCGATGTTTTGGCCCTCTTATAAATCTTCATGGAGCGTTTTATCCGGTGCCGTTCTTAAGGCACCCGCAGATCCCGTAATTGCAGGGGTCTCAAATTCCCTAGGGGCTGCAAGGCTCCTTGTCTTCACAGGTCTTCTGTAATGCAAAAAATTACTAAAATAATTGTTAGGATTAATTAGAAAATCATTCTCACACTTGATATATACATCGATAAATCCATCTTTCTTTCTGCCTATCTCTATCTATATATATTTGTATATGTAAGTATATATAGTCGAAGGCTCTGGTACGTTGAGGTGAGGGGGAAACTTGCCTTTTTAGGGTAAAGAGGCTGCAAGGCGTATTCTGCGTCGGGGCTGTTAAGTGGCAAAGCACGGCACTGGTTTTATCTTCCCGTCTTTTTTTTTTTTGTATCTCTTCTGGTTTTTGCAGATTTATTTTTGCAGCAGTGGTTAGTCTTTCCGTATTATTTTCGATTCACTTTTATAGCTGTTTTATTGCATTGGTTACGGTTTCTTTGTTTATTAATATTATCAAATTCTCACAATAGTCACACGCTGTACTTGCATGCGCTTCATGACCTGAGTTTTTAAATAGAATCAAAGGAACATCATGTCTCTAATTGATGCTCCAGCAAAACCTGTTACATTCCAGTCAGTGACTGTATAGTGATACTTCTCCTCTCACACTCGCGATCTACAAAATCTAGATTCTACCAACACTCGGTGATGCCTCCTGAAGGTAGAGTGACAATAAGTCTCGGCTAAAACTTCAGCATCTCTTGCAGTCAGCGACCGCAAGCTCCTTTCCCTTGTCATTTTTTTCATCCTTCTCCGTTTTCCTCCCATTTCTTAGTGTTCAATTTTCAAGGTCTATTATTTTTATGATAAATAATATTGTTATTATTAAAACTAGTAGTAGTAGTAGTAGTTTTAAACTTGGTTATTCTCAGGGCTGAAGGGCTTTTAGTAACCCGTGTTTTTCACTAGAGTCAGAGTGACAAGTCTCTCTACGTAACTGTAGCTCGGACTTTTTAAGTGCTTTTTTAAAAGTTTTATACTGAATTTTTTTTGTACAAATTGTATTTAACGAGGACGTACAAAATTTAAGATATTGTACACGACAATAATAGATTGAACTTGAACCCATAACTTTAAAAGGGTCAAGTAAAAAATACTCCAGGCTTTTACGCTATAATTATTCTGTAACATAAACCTTATAAATTAGACAACAGAGGAACATTTCAAGAAAGAAATAGAGTGGCATGTCCTTATGTATAACTCAATTTGCTGGCGATCAAAGCTAGGCTTCATCAATATTTAAAAGAGCGTTTTAATGAAAAAACTACTGCGGCAAGATTGAAGCATGAATGATGCATAGAGACGAATAAAAATGTCTTAAATCATTAATGAATTCGGACGTTCTCTGATTAGGGGGAGATTCGGTTACTTGTTGTATAAAATGAATTCACATTTATACTCAATCAATACTAGGTTTTACGGGATATCAACCTTTATAGGCCATTTGATACTGGAAACAATCATTTTTGATAACTTTTATTAAATGTCAACACATGTTTTTTTAATAACACAGTATGCATTATTTAGTCCATAGCTGGGGAAAATATGAGGATTCATACCTTTTCCAAATTAGTCAAATTATAAATGCAAATGAAATGACTGAGTTTCGAATTCACGTTTCACACTTCCGAAACTCGAGCCCCATAGCCGCTGTCCTATGTGGACTTCTCGACACTTATTTTCTTTAATAAACTAATATCGCTTCGTAAAGTAAACATTAAAAGTTAGCGATGTAAATATAACTGGCCAACTTTGATGAAGATAATATAATACTATAGAAAATTTCTAGGCGTCAGTCGGTTTTAGAAAATAATCATAAACTCTCCGACTCTCTGTTTTAAATGACCATCTCAGGAATCATCCTTTGATTTAAAGGTTGGGACAGAGTTGATTATTAGATGTCTTAAGTGTGGAGAAAGGAAAATCCCAAGTAGGAGAAAAGCCTAGGAATTTTTAAAATCTATTGGTGGAGGCACTCGGCCATGTGAGCTTAACTTGATTTGAGGTTTGCCAGTATATCTCATATTATTCAAAGTTGTAAAGTAACAAGCTACTTGCTTCCACGTGAGTCTAAAACAGGGGTTGCCAACCAGTGTACTGTGGATAGGTTATGAGCGGAAGTTACAAGTTTTTATTGGTGGAAACCGGCTTTCAGATGAAATCTCTCAAATGGTGTGCTTGTCCTTGTGTAACTTCACAATAGCTTGTCACATAGAGTAATCAAGTTTTTGGCGTTTGGCCATAGTGCCAGCTGATGCAAAATTTACAAATGATTAAGACTTATACTTTAGAAAAAATACTACAACTAGTAATAATAATAATAATAATAATAATAATAATAATAATAATAATGATGATAATAATAACAATAATAATGATAATGATAATAATAATGATGATAATAATAATAATGATAATAACAATAATAATAATGATAATGATAATAATAATAATAACAACAATAATGATGGTATTAATAATAATGATAATGATAATGATAATAATAATAATGATAGTAATGATAATAATGATTGTAATAATAATGATAATAATGATAAGAGTAATAAAATAAATTTAAAAAATTAATATAGCATACTGTTAACATCGTTTTACTCAATTTTGTCCATTACTTTTGGACGTTCCAAATTTAAAAATAGATAATTGATATAATTCTTTTTCTATTCTTTGCAAATGATTTAGATTTTAGTATATTTTTATGAAAGATAACGACTACCAGTTGTCAAAATGTTAGTTGTTCACAGTTGTTAATTCTAACAAATATTAGATTTTAAAATTTTGTCCATTTGTTTTGGAAGCTACTCTATATATAAAGTCGTTCCAAAAGTAATGCCTTCTATAGTTTATTCGATCTCATCGGATCTGAGGGGACTGCAAATTGCATTGTTAAGATGACTGAACATTTGACTCTACATTAATATGCGTCAGTAGCAAAGATGCATAATTCAATACTTTCATTCAGAATTATTGAACTGTTGAATGTTTACGAAGCCGATGCAGCTGATGACAGCACATTTAGGAAATGGGTTCGTTAATTTTGGAATGGTGACAGAAATGCAAGTGACAAGCTCTCCTCGGACGCGAAAACGGACTCTCTCGGTCATGGCTGGCAAAGGTACATTAAAAACGATGTTGACTTAAGAGAAAAAAATCTAGAGCACAAAAGTCAAGCTTTTGAATTGTAACCGTTCAGTTTTTAAAAGATAACTTTAAAAAAGAGATTGCATTATTTTTAAAACAAACTTTTTATATATTAATATTCAAACTCAAATTTTTATAGCCCAAAAAAAAGCTTTATGAGTAATCATAATCATTTTCTTGTGAGAGGGGTGCTACGAAAATTTGAAAAGTTCAGTCACGTGCCTTCTCGTAATTAAGGTGAGGACCACTAACCTAGGAGAGTTTTACCAATGTAGGAGGTTATTTAGCGTGACAGGTAACACTTTCCTTTTGAATTCTGACCAAACAAAATTATCAACTAACTAATCAGACCCGTTCTATTATTTATTTATTATGAGATATATAGAATAATCAACGAGGAAAAACATTAACATTTGATTTGAAATGTTTGTATCGTCTTACTTCGTAATCTTTTTAGTGGCGGATTAATATGTTAATTATAGACCCTACTGATCTAAAAAAAAAGGGTGGGATTAAGCTTTGTGAAAATATAAAATATCGAATTAGTATTTAGAAAGTTAAACAAGAAATATAAATGTTATGAGAAGGAATAAATTGTATTTTCTATATGTTGAAATATATACACATATATATGTTGAAATATATACACACATAAGCATACCAAACCTCAG
>JAUZSX010289429.1:0-14387 GCA_034780655.1 Idiosepius hallami
TGAAATGACGTGTCACGTGCACGTGCTATTTTTTTTAATATAATTTCAAATTATGATAAAATCTGTTTTTTGTAACATTATCAACTAAAATTGAAAAATTTCAATATTTTGGACAAATAGATATCAAAATATCATTTCAAAGCAATCTTTTTTTCTTTTATTTTCAGGACATATTCAGTTTAATGACACCTGGAGGTGGAGGTTATGGAGAACCTAAAAATAGTAACTATAGATCGAAGGATGAAGACGAGACAGAAGTTGCAAGAAAGAAAGCACGTCCTAATGAAAAATATTTACAGAAAGGAAGTGTTTATGCTTATAAGCTTGCTCAAGAATCAGCATAAAATTTAAGATTTAAAAAGCTTGTTTGTCACGGAGCCAAGAGAGAGAGAAAAAAAAAGCTTAAGACCAAAAGTGACATTTTTATATAATAGAATTAATAACATTTAAATTAGTAGAAAATCTGTCCAATTAATGATTTTCAACTAATTTACAATTGCATTTATTATAAAATGAAAATTTTCATCTTTTTTAACATTTAAACATCGAAGCTTGGAATTGACATGGAGTAGAATTAATATAATTGTATTTAAGACAAGTGTCTCTGTGAGGTTACAATTGAACTTAGTCATTTCTAATAACTGCCTTAAAATAATAGATGCTAAAACTTCCATCATTGGCTGCTGACCTACACAAAGTTCAATCAGTTGGGAACAATAAGTTGATTCATACTTCTAACCCTGTTACTACTTTAAATTAATCCAAAACTTTAAACAACAAAATAATAAAAATTTGAACTTTCTTTACCAGATTATATACAAGGTCTGTCTATAAAGTATCTGACCTTAGGCCAGAAAAAATATTTCACATACCTGATGGGGTTTGGGCCCTAATCTCCTTCAAAGAAAACCCCTTGTGCTTGCACACACTTAACCCATCAATCTTTCCATTGCTGGAAAAAACCTCCTGAGGTCTTCTTTTGTAATGATTTTTATCTAGCCATCACATTATTTCTTCTCTACCCTTAATACGGGATCCTTTCAGTGGTTTCTTCAATTTTTTAAACAACCAGAAGTTGCAAGGAGCCATGTCTGAAGACTAGGGAATTTGGTGAATGATTGGAATTCCATGTTTGGACAAGAAATATTGGATCCAATTGAATGAATGTGTGAGGTCTTTGGAAAAATGGAAATAAATTTTGGATACTTTTTAGACAGAAAAAGTATTTTTTTGTAAAGTGATGCTGTTCTATTTCACATGGGAAAAATACAGTTTGGATACTTTTTAGACAGGCCTTGTATAACTGCCATATTGAATGTCCTAATACAAATCAAGTTTTGAACAGATGTATTTATCACAGTATAAATATAGAAGAAAATCCATTATTTCTCATACTGTTAAGCCTGGCTCAAGATAATCAATAGTTTTTGATTCATCTTTATTTTCTTTGGTGCTGAAAAATTAGTTTTTAAAATTTTCTTATGTTTGATTCAAATCATTTTTGTTACTGGGACAAATTTTGAAATTATGTTTTCATAAAGATTTTATATAAATTTTGCTGTTTTTTTCTAAATATAATCTTTAATAAAAATCTTCCATTTTTTGCTCCTTAAAACTGTTACCACTCATTTCTGTTATTCAATTTTTGATTTTTCAATGCTCAATGATGGATCTAACCTTGTATATAAATGAGGCTTTGTCTCTATGTGTATGTTCATTCCCTGTGGGCTCCAAAACAACTAAATTGATTTTTTTAAATTTACACAAATGTACCACATATGTCTGGGAGTCTTCTTAGCTATGTTTGTCTCAGAATACCCAGAGATTGATAAAATCAGCTTCTAGAAAGAAGAGCATGGCTATGATTAAGAATAAAACTGCAATAATTACCATTATAAAAGCATAACTATAAGCCAGTCATTAGAGTGTTTGATTCACACTTCGTGGTCTGCAGGTTTGAATCCCCTTTGTGATTTGGAATTTTAGCGACATTGCATGTCACTGATGCAATCAAATAATATCGAAACAGCTGTCTGGCACTATGTCAAAAGTTATGGAAGATTTTTTGTATTGAATCAAAACATTATAATTTGATTTAAATAAATTTAAATAATTTGATTTCCTATATATTTTGGGCAGTAGCAAAAGTTTCATGGTTTGTATGCACAACTCTGAGCTATACTTCAGGTTATCAAATAAAATAGATTTGACCTTAACACTTTCTTGATGGAAATTCTAGTCAGATACTATCCAAAGTTTTACCAAAAGATATTTGTGCTGTTTATGAAGAATACTTCATAAATAACAGAATATAACAAAAATTAATTTCTTTCATAAAGTGAAACAATCCAGATAAGGTCATTCTTTGAAGTCATATTGTTGAGTAGCAAAGAAATTCAATATGAAATAAATAAAATGAAATAGATTTGTATTAATTAAAAACACATTTTGATTATTGGAAATCTTTGCAAACTATTCACTTAATTAATGGGCAGCTCTGAAGAATAACGGTCGTCAAATTCAAGTATCTTACTCTTTTTTTTTAATCTCGGGGACATGTTTACCCCTAGCCACATTCACCATGTGTTTTTATTTTTAATTCAAATATTCTTTTGTATAATTATTTTTCAAAGAATATTCTTTTATGAAAATTTTGAATTATTAACAATTCTTTTTTTTTTAATTTTTATGTTTAAATATTCATTTGTTAAAGTTCTAAAGAAAATTTTTGTTACCACATGTTAAGTAATATTAGGATTAGCTATAATTTTCTGATTGAAATTTAGAATTAGATAGTTCAGAAACTACAGTTAACTTTATTAATCAATAATGGTTCAATAAAAGTAATTAAGATGCTATAATTTAAATAGAATAAATATGTAGATATTTTAAAAAGTAATGCCACCTGTTTATTAAAAGTTGAAGTGCTCTCTCTCTCTCTCTCTCTGACCATCGCTGACCTGCCAGGAACAAAGTCAGGCTAGTCAGTATCCCTTAAATATCACAGACCAACACGTGTGTACTGCCAGCGGAATTTTTACTTGACATGGGATACTCCATTCTGTACAGATAGAATGAAATATGTTGGTTCTCCCGCTGGAACAGTGGCAGTGAAGTGCCTTCTCCAGGGCGCAAGGCCTGGGCAATGTTTTAAGGGGGTCTCTGATTCCGCCCATTTCTCAGTATCCTTGCCGGCGGAACTCCATAGGAAAGCACAGCAGTACGTTTGGCACCAGGTTGGCTGCAGGAGCCACCGGACGAACCTGATTACAGTTTCGGACCGCCGTAGGGACTCCAACTCTGGATTTTCTTTCAGGGTTTACTAAGAAACGCCTTAAATAACCCATAGAGGTTGATCGAAGATAAAAATAAGAATATTACAATATTTGGGATTACCATTAAAATTGGTATTAGTTATTTTGGTTATAGAGATGGAAAGATAAATAAATGTAAAAGTAAGGAAATTTGACCACATGCTAGTTTCAAAATGAGGCAGATTTTCATTAATTGTCTGTTAAAATCTGATGATAAATAAACAAACTTAGTAATCATAGTTTGTCTTCCGGGTTACACTGATTTCTAAGTGTGACTCAAATAATCATTGCAATAAAATGAAGATATCTAATGATAATTAGTATACTAAAAAATATTATTTTTAATTACAATTATATTTCAAGAAGAATATTTGAATTTATAACAGTAAAAGCCCAGGATCACCACAGATAGAAATTATTTATTCTACTTAAAACTTTCAAAGAAATGAACAAGCTAAAAAAAAATAAAAAGTTTTAATTCTATTAATGATGTTTAATCATTTCATTTATGTTCAACTACTATTTGGACTGTTGTCTTCATCCTTATCATTGCTATATTCACAACGTTTCGGCTGATTAACCCTTCGGCCTTTTTCTTTAGTTTTTTTTTTTTGGATACTCAACATGCACTATTCAAACCATAGCTGGAGGATAAGGGCGTTGAAGTATCTACACTTCATAAGTGAACATCAGCTGAAGGTTAAGGTTTCAATCCCACCCAAAGGCAATAACCATAAGATCACAGGAAGAGTCATGGTTAACAGAACAAGAGCAGGCTACCTCCCGTAGTTTAAATAAAGGGTTAACTTCGAAATTCTGTAATTTCCGATTAGTTCCCGAGTTCGATCACCTGAAGAAGATCGAAGGGTTAATCGGATGAAACATTGTGAATATAGCAATGATAAAGATGAGGACTACAGTCCGAATAATAGTTATAAAGATCTTAAAGCCTCATTTTAAGGATTATGGATATAGCAATGATAAAGATCAGGACTTAAAAGATCAAATAGTTGTATAAATCGTAAAGCCTCATCTCAAGGATTCCGAAAAAACAATTTCAGATTTATTTTGAATAAATTATTTAGAAAAAATAAATTCCAATTAAACCTTAAGAGGAACTGAAATGATTACCATTACCAATATAAATGGTACTCAATAACAATTTTTTTTAATTAGAAAAAATATTTGAAGGTATTTTTCAAAATAATGAAATTCAATACTGCCGGCAACAACGCAGCAATAACCTCTCACTACTGCCACAGTGCCACAAGCACCAGCCATCCATCCATCCACCATCTCACAAACCACATCCTGTCTTATTTTTTCTTATGAAAACGATTCTTATTTGTGTTGATCATCTGGCGAGGTCCAGGTGATAAGTTGGTCGAAACGTAGTGCGGGCAGGCAACAACAATAAAGGATGAGGACAACACAACACAGCCCGAAAGAAAAATTAATATATAAGATTGATCTTGTCTGTCTGAGGAAGGGTGCTGACCAAACCACCTTACCTTACCAGTACTTGAAATTAAATTTGATTATTTGGGCCTTTGTGTGGGCTCATAGGCGTCCGTCCCTAATTGTGTTAGGAGTTTTCTTTCTACGTTTTTCATAGAAGTGTCGATATAACTACAACTCTCAGCTTTCAAATAAGTTTTCTAAGAAAAAAATCTTTGAATTATGTATATATGATGGATTCTCCCGTCGATTTTGACGTATGAGTGTTATCAAACCATGTATGGTTGTCAGACTACCACACAGGGATTTGTTTAGAGTGGTGAAGGCTTGTGTAGCACCATTCACACTTTTTAGAACTGCTGATAACACACAACCGGTGCAAGTGATTGCCACAGGCTACATGAACAACCTCAGGTTTATATTCAGAGTTTTCCTTCTTCTAGATGCCTGTCTTCCCAAAGATTAAGGGTGCATCTACCCAGTGGGTTTAGCAGCGCTCCAGATACTAACCTGGGTATTTTCTTGCCCGGCGCAACATACAGTACGTGGTATTCGTAAATGGTCACCCATTAACTACTGACCACGCTCGACGTTGCTTAACTTCGGTGATCTGACGGGAACCGGTGTTTCAACGCAATATGTCCAACTTTACGGCTGCTCTTTTAATCATTTTGATATCAACAGATCAAAATGATTAAAAGAGCAGAGTAAATGGCAACCGTAAGTCAGACGATGCTGCTAGTACACATATAAAAAGGAACATAACCTTATTGAAATTAACTTAACCCTTTCGATCCTAATTTACAAAAAATTACCAAGTAGTCACTTAGACTTATTATATTAGACGAACACTAACAGTGTAGTAGTAGTAGTGTAGTGTACTGTTGGTTGGTGTGTCTTTTTTTTTGCCTTATGTTCTCAGGGTCGATATATCGGCCCTTTAGGGTCTACAGAGTTAAAATATATCTTTCTGTTTTGTTTTCTTCGAGTTCAAACGATATGTTATAGAGTTTTTTGTATTTTAAATAATAATCTTGCAAAAATTAATTTATTGAATTTTTGAGAATTTATTTCATTAAAATTCAAATAATTTTAAGAATCGTGACAGACACTAAAAGTTTTAGCTGTAAACCAGAAAACTTGAACTCCTAAAAGAGGATAAAAATCAACTACGGGAGAAGAAACACATTCCTATGTAACAAAAACAATGAAAACAATAAACATAGCCGCGTGTACAATTTTTATTGATTATTTATTACTCTTTTTATTGGTCCAAAATTTCAGTGTGGTAAAACAAAAAGAAAAAACACAAAACTTACAGCTCATTATGAAATATTTTTTTAGTTTAATAATTTTTTTCAGCAGACTGTCAAAAAAACTTTTAAAATAAATTCAATAAAAAAAATATGAAAACTGTTCTTTAAAAAAAAAACACCCAAGTATATGGATCAAAGATTCAAAATATTTTAATTTTACGGTGAAGGAAGGAAGCTGTTTGAAGCTGGTCATCATTTTAACAAACTACGCCTGTCTGACAGTCAGTCTGTCCCGGAGTTTCGGCGACTTATTTCCCCTAGTTAACATAAAATGAAACACAGACTTGTCCCTTTTTCAAATGCATTTTTACAATTACTGCACGTGCACGACGACGTCACTTATGATTTAAAAATGTATTGACCGATCGCTAAATAGTTACTGAAGATAGATAACACGATTGTAAACCTAAAATATAAGGAAAATAATCTGAAATAACTATCATCCGTTTTTGCGCCGCTAACTTTGAAGAATGATATATAATCAATTATGTTTGAATTAAAATAATAATAGCTGCTCCCTTGTAGATGCAGTTTTTGTCCTTAACAGCTTTTGAAGTTGGTGGAAGGAAGAGAGAGAAAGGAAGAAGAAGCAGTCAGTCAGAGATTTCCGCCTGGGTTGCGGCTCTTTTAGATTTATGAAGTGAATTTTTGTTTTAAAAATTAGGGAAGAATTAGAGAAACACGGCTGGAAAATGGCTTTTCTTGAGTCGTGTAACGCCAACGAGAGGGAGAGGTAAGTAATAATACCGTTGTTGTTTAGTTTCAGATGTTTGATGTCATTTATTTTTCTCGTTCTAAAATAAAAGAAGGCGTGTAGATTAATGTGACAACAAAAATGCATATAGAACGGTATTTTGACAACAAGTGGTACCAGAAAAAAAATTCTAAAAAATAAGATGTCTTTCTTATAGAATAATCGAATTCAAATTTTAATATTGTAATTAACTCGATTAAAAAATTCAGATATAAAAAATTAACATTCAATATCTAAGAAATTAGATTTTAAAACGTGTGTTTAAAGTTTAATACCAAAAAATTCAAATCCTTCTTTTTCAATTTAACTTAAAAAATGAAATAATTTACTTAGATTGGAAATATTTTACGAATAATCAATTAAAAGGCTTTTTGCTTATATTTAGAAAACTAACTGTTGTAAATATTTTCCTACCCTACGTTTCGTTTATTTTGATTAAAGAACTTCGAACTGCGATTGAAGAACTGAATCCAAAAAGGAAAGCAAAAAAAGCACTAATTTCAAATAAATATCTCCCAACGTTTTTGAAAATATTAAAATAATTATTTTTGAAACATAAGAATTATATCTTTTTAGTAATCGTTTTTGGAGGTGGTGAGAGCAGAACGGAACCCGAGTCAGAAAGAGTTCTTACATTTTTACAAAATATTGTTTATTTTAAAACATTTCTCTATTTTCTCCAAGTTTTTTTTAGAGCTGCCTGCATCCTTTTAGCCAGTGTCAGTAATGCTAAAATACTGTTAATTTCTAATTTTTAAATAAAACCTCTTAAAAAATAATAAAAAAAATTATTCATGATTGTCAAGTTTTTGGTGTAAAATAATTTCAAAGAAAAGTGAGTGTGAGTAAGTAGTCGGTGACAACAAGACAAAACAAACCTGGAAACCATATGTTAAGTAAATTGAATTGAATTAATTTAAAAATTCAGATTGATTCGTTCGCTTTTATTTTATTGACTTCTTGTTCTATGTCTAAACTAAAAAAAACACAAAAACAAATAAACAAGGTTTGTAAGCCAAACTATAATCAAATTCAGGATTCATTGTGTTGTTGCCTTCTTTAATACCAAATGATTTTGATTTTATATTTAAAAATTTTGTTTTAACGAATAATACTGACTGAACTGACTGACTGACAACTTGTCACTAAGTTCTTTTTCATTGACATTATACAATTGCAACCAACGCCGGAAAATTAAATTGATAATTAAAATATTGAGGATTTTTTTTTCAGCGGCTTCAGACCGAATTTGGAAATAAATTTAAATTTTAAGTCGTAGAAAAAAGTGGCTTAAAAGAAAGAAGAAGCAAAACTTTAATCTGAAACTTGCACTCACTCAAACTCCATACTTACCCAGTAAGTTTACACACAGAAACAAAACACAATTAATGAAATAAATCGTTTGCTCGGTACAAATTTTGAAAACAAAATAAAAAAGAAATTAAGTTTGCAATCCTTATTTTAATTATTTTTAATTTTCACACACACCACCACCACAGCAGAACAGTTGTTAATCTTTAATTTTTTAACGACAAGAAGAAGCGGTAACGCAGATAACGGTAAAGAAAACCTAACCTTTTATTGTCACCCCAAATTTATTTAAACGCACCAAACCTTTAATTACAATTAGTTATATATTTTGGTTCTTTTCTAATTTCTTGTTAATCAACAATCAAAATAATAAAACCGTAAAACGTTCGTTAATTCAACAAACAACAACCAAAAAAACATTCATTTTTTTCAAATCTAATTCTTTATGATGGTGTTCAAATGTTTAGAAAAACATTCCCATCTATCGATTTAATAGAGATGAATAATTTATTATTGTTGTTAAAATGTTTACAATAGGGTCAGGTCAGACCGTCAGCTGTGTTTTTTTTTATTGAAAACAAATGTCTTTAAAGTGTAAGCGGAAATATTCAAATAAACAGGTTTCTATCCGATGATCCCCCTTTCTTTTTCCCCCAAATCCAATTCAGATGGAAGGCAACAAACAAAACGCACACACGTTTAGTTTTTCGATATCGACCGTTTTCAAGTAGATATTAAAAAAGAATAAAACTTCCAGCCCAAAAATTATTTCGAAAATATGATTATTGGTTTTGTTAGTCATTGTGGATACCACAATGACTAGTACATAGTTAGACACCAAAGTTAGTTACGATGAGGGAAAAAAATACCGATTTCTTTAAATTTAATATTTTTTTTATTCATTTAAGTTAATCGTTGTTTCTTTTCATAAATCCTTACAAAAGGCATTTATGTAGTTTAGTTTATATCTGTTCTGGCGTGTGTTGGCTTTTGTGTTATTGTTATGTGTGTGTGTAGTAGTGGTGGTGCCTGGGGTGTGTGGTTGGTGTGGTGTGGTCGTGTCACTGGTGTAAAAGTGTACCAGAACCACAACCAGTAATCAGCCACTCAGCCAGTACCTATCACCAGGTGCTTGTGCTAATTTAGTTCACAAGGATTTTTTTAAACACTTGATGATTACTAACTACTGTTGTAAAATATTTAAAAAGATTTTAAAAAAATTATCAGTGTTATTGTTACATGTTCCTTGTCACTAAGAATAAATAAATACAAATAAATAAAAGGTTAATTCTAAAAGCATTTCTAATTTTGGCGATCTGTTTTTTCTCTCTCTCTCTCTCTCTCTCTTTTTCTTTCTAACTAAAAAATACACTCAGGGTTTCTTACGGTTTTAGTACAATATTCATTTTGATGACAATTGGTTTGTCATCATTTTTTTTATTTTCATTTTCCTTTTCTTTAAACTACTACGAATAATGTATGCATAACGATGGATAAAGAAAATGACTCAATAAAATTTGATATGCTGGTTTTGGTTAAACAAACATTCATGAACTTACCAAAAAAAAAAAAGAAAAAAAGATGCGATTCTTGCTAGAATTGTTAGAGTGGAGGAAAATGATGTAAAGTGAAAGTGGTGCACAGTGTTTTTATTCTCTTTTTTTCTTGTACATAAAAACTGTACTGACTGAAAAATCTATTTAGCAAAAATGTAAAATAATGGCAGAGAGGCGACAGCCTCCATCATTAAATGGCCACTTTCTTAAAGATGAAAAACTGTCAGAAATTAACTGTCAATTATTTCCTTGGAAAGTGGTAGGATTGATTAAAGTAGGATTCATGAATGAATCATAAATGTGTGGCAAACATGTTACCATAGAACTTTGGAAGACATTTTTTAATGTCATGTACTACATAAAATTAATTTGATGTCCGTAAGAAGAATCAAAAGTCCATGTACAGTATCACTGGGTTATAAAACTCACTGTCTATTTTCAAGAATATTAAATGATTTTAATTGCATCTTATAGCCCGAAAAATATGGTAAATCAATTTTTAAGAGTGTGATAGTTGAGGCATATCAAAAACCAAAACATGACAAAAATTGGTAATGGCCGAAATAATGGTAAAAATAAGTAACTGAAGATTAAAAAAAAAAACAAGAAAATGTATCAATTTTCCTATGGGAATTTTTTTTTAATTAAAAAATTCCTTATACTCTTAAAAATTCAGCTCAGAATATTTTAAAAATCTCTTATGACTACAAAAATTCCTCTAATTCATATTAAATGATCATTTAAAGGAATTCCCAGTGGTTGAAGAAAGTATGTAGTAAATTCAGTTGTTTTTTTATGATGACTAATCCTGTTTTAATTAGGAATATTTAAAGTATTATTTATATTGAGCTTTTATATAATATCTTAGAATATGATCTATGATTTAAAAAAAATATGTACTTATTCATCTATCAACTTTAAAATTAATAAAAAAATCTTTCAATTTTTTTACATTTGATGATTAATTATAGGTTGACCTGACTTATAATAACACTGGGTTTAGATTTGCACTGAAAATCAAATAATAATAACAATGAAAACATTTACATAACTATGTTGAATAAAACATTAAACTTTTGTTTAGAAAGTGTTTGACACACACCAATGGCTTTTATTGCTTTTAAAATTATCAAAAATGGTAATGAATCATTTGACATAAATACTCTAGTGGAACAGCAACCACAAAGATTTTAAACTATAAACAAAAAATGAATCACTAAGCAGCAAAAAATCAACTTTTAGCATGGACAAGAAAAATTGATAAAGAAAATTTATGAATCCTTTATTTGAAATTCTTGAGACTGAAAGTGCTTTCATTTTTAGACTAAAGAAAACAGTTCAGGCAATTAAAAGTGTAATAATATTAAAATTCATTAATGAAATGATACAATAGCATAAGACACCTTTATATTGCCCAACTTTTATGTAATATTAAACAGGGACTCCTGTATATTTTGTTTTAATTTTTGACATAGGGTACCCCATTTATATAATTATAACACACATTTTGCACTTATGTATATCTAACCTTATATATAAATGGAACTTTGCATGTGTGTGTTCGTTCCCTATGGAGTCTGAAACATATAAAATTTGTTTTGGTTAAAGCAAAACATACACGTTAAAGATTAAATGTTTTGAAAATATGAATAATCAAATGTCTCACTATTAGACATGGAGGAATGCTATACACCGTGGAAGTGCTTATCTTCTGGAAGGGAGAAGAAAAAAAGAAGAGACTGGAAGAAGGAAAGGTATTAGTGTATTTTCGCACCTATGGGTGTTCATATGCAGTTTGAACTATTATCACTAAATATTGCACCCATGGGTGTTCATATGCAATTTGAACTAACTATGACTAAATATGGCACCCATGGGTGTTCATATGCAGTATTAACATTTTAGCATTTTACTTTTACTTAGCGAAAAGTTACTTAATATTGAGTATTAAAAAGTTGCTTGACATTTAAATATTTAAATAATTTATAAAAAAAATACTTTTTTTAACATTTTAATTTTACTTAGCGAAAAGTTACTTTATATTTTACTTATTTTATCAAACTTATGAAGATCATAACCTATAACAAACTGCTCACATACTACACGGGCAGCATTAACTGTAAAGAAAGGGGATATAATACTTATTTTTGACACTGTTAAGGTGAAGAAGCTTATAAAGATCACAATCTAGAGCAGACATGTATCCAAATCACAGAATAATTCCTCAAAACAAGACTTACAAAACTTTACTTTTAACGATCTGTTATTCTTCCTTTTACTATAGCTTTAAAAAAAAAGAAAAAAAACAAACTTTTTTGTCGTCTTCATTTGATAGGCTATCTATAATCAAATATCAGTTGAAAAAAAAGACCATCTTTTTTTCTGGTTTTATTTTTTAATGCCAAATAACGCAATGCTGTCAAACCTTTTACTGTAATTTTGCTGAGAGAAAAAAAAATGCAGGTAAACAAAGAAGCGCAAAAAAGTAAATTCCCATCTCCAGTCAAATATAACAAATACAAAAAAAAGGAAGAAAAAGGTCTATTTCAGTCTATGATTGTTTGAAAACCCGCCATTGGGTCTAGAGCCGGTAGCTCTACTCATTTTAACGGCAATGAAAGAAAATTTATGCAAACAAAACCGAAAGTAAATTCAAATACCTGGTAGAAGCCATTATGTGTTTTACAGCGTTTTACTTTCACAAACCATCTGCAGCGTTTTGCTATGTTGTTGTGAGTTCGGGCTGGCTCGGTAGGCTTCGGGTCCTGCCGTTAGATTTCGGAAATGCCGAGCCGGCTGCCTTTATAAAAGAAAGGACGCAGTGAGATAAGTCAGAGAAGGTCTAACCGCGCGCAGAGAAAGCCATGGCTAAATAAATCAGTAAGAACTACACCTCTGGTCTTCGCCTTGTTCATCTCTAACTTTCAGGGGGCCAGCAGGTGAGACTCCCCCTCTCCTGGGATCTTGGAAGGGCCCAGAAGAACAAGGAACATAAAAAATGTAAGTAGTTTTTTCAAGTTCCAGTCAGACACTCTGCCAACATCGATCCTCCGTCAATGTCAGTTAAGACATTATATACAAGATTATAAGTCAAAATTACCGTATATACTTGACTATAAGTCGAAATTACCATATATACCTGACTATAAGTCAAAATTGCCGTATATACTTGACTATAAGTCGAAATTACCGCATATACATGATTATAAGTCGAAATTACCGTATATACTTGACTATAAGTTGAAATTACTGTATATAGTTGACTATAAGTCAAAATTACCGTATACACTTGGCAATAAGTCGACTTAAGGCAAAAGAAAATACACACCCAACAATATTTCAACCTCCACCTTTGGACACTGACTTAACAATATTACCAAGTAGTCACTCAGCCGTTTTATTAAAAGACCATATTAAGGTCGAAATATCAGTGTGTCTATATTTGCCTTTTGTTACTAAGGCCGATATATCGACCACTTAGGGTCGAAAGGGTAAAAAAAAGAAGACTTTTAAAGCGTCGAAATGTCGTTAGCAATGAATTCGTCAAGCTAACCCATATTACTTCAGACAAAGAATTAATAACGGGTTAAAAAAAAATTGTTGAAAGACAACCTATTCGACAAGCCAACCGATTGTACTTAAGCAAATTCACCTTTGTTAAAATCTGTTGGGAAATATTTATTTTTACCTCGTCAAGTGGTTCAAATATCTTGTATAAAAGACTTCCAGCAACAATATCTGATGTCTATAATATTTGATGTCTACGATGCGGTATTATTGCGACTTCAGCTTGTTGTCTCAAGAGGCCTAGGACAATTTCAGTGTCACGACACGAGTGATTCTAAGGAGATGCTCTTGATTTCTAAATATTTATTAACGTTTTTCTGTTTTATGTGACTTAGAAACAGGGTCGTACTTAGAGCCCCCGCAGACCCAACAACTGAGAGGGGGGAGGGGGCAAAAGTGTAGAAATAGACATCAAAATCATCAAAATTGCGTTGATAGAGTTATGATCGATTAAAGGAGTCGGTGGCAATCTTGGACGCCATCTTAAAAAAAAAACAACTTTTTCAGGGTCCATAGAGTGGTAAACTTTTTTTGGTTAAATAGTACATTGAAACCTACCAGAATCCATTAAAAAAACCTTTTGTTACAATTTTTGGGGGGTTGAGAGTTTTTTTCCATAAATTGACTCTTCTATGCAGGTCATTAGTTATTAACAAAATAACCAAATTAATTATTTGATTTAACTAGAAAATCATTATCACACTTGAAATATACACCTATCAATCCATCTCTCTTTCGGTATAAACTTTCTTTCTCTCGATATGTATATTTATATATGAATGTATTGGTAGAAGCTCGGGCTCTGAGATCGTACTACGCGAGTTCAAATCCCAGTCAAAACATTACATTAACTTTAGCAGCCTCGGGCAGATGGGGCTTGTGAATTCATCTAGGTAAGGGGTAACACTGAATTAAAAAAGCCCTTATATTTAAAGCACGTAAAAATGGCCTTGCGTCTAACTTGGTTAGGTGCT
This sequence comes from Idiosepius hallami, assembly GCA_034780655.1. Lineage (NCBI taxonomy): Eukaryota > Metazoa > Mollusca > Cephalopoda > Idiosepiidae > Idiosepius > Idiosepius hallami. The sequence goes on from JAUZSX010289429.1 coordinate 14,251, forward strand.
CTACCAAGTAAATATGATAAACTAGCAACTTTAGCCCGGGGAGGCCCGTGCCTTGCGAACAGGATGTTAGCTAAAATATTGGCCGTAAGTGTTCTACTATATGTTACACACATGTGTTAATTTTTCGAAGGGAAACT
>JAUZSX010289440.1:0-14384 GCA_034780655.1 Idiosepius hallami
TTTTTTTTCTGCTTATAAATCAACATTTGAACCTTTTATAACACTGACCCAACAGTGTCTTAAAATTACCATTGATCCATATCAAATATTTAAAGATGATTTTGTATTTCATAGTTAAACTATAGATAAATTGAAAATTATGTTTTTAATAAAATATTTTTTAAGAAATGTCATGGAAATAGGCAATTTTAAATCTCATAAAACAAAACTGCATTATTTTTTAGCAATAAAATCTTTCATCTCAACAATTTTAATTCAGCTCAATTTTAGAAAAAAATATTGGCTGAATTTAAATGTTCTCATTTGTGAAAATGATGCATAAAGCAAAATTTTAAAAATATAAAATTCCTTCAAAGTGACTTTTGATTTCTAATTAAATGTTTGAATTGACATTTTATCAAAAAAAGAAAAATTAATAAGGTTATGACATTTACAAGAAAATAATTATGTATTGGTATTGTTAAAACTGAAAAAAATAATAAATAGAATAAAAATAAAATTGAGTGACCATAGATAAATCAGAAAAAGCTTGATTATTTTTAAGAGACACATCCCTTTACTTAAAAAAAAAAGCTGCTTTTGTCTTTATAGAAAAAAGGAAATTGAATAGTTTTTCCCAAGATTTGCAAACAACAATCACTGAGGAAGAAAGATATAATTCTTTAAAGTGTCTTGCAGCACAGATTAAGTGAAATTAAATAGATGATAATGAATTGAAAAAAAAATCCCATAATTCACACAATCATAAGTGAATATGTGTATAAAAATTTCATCGGTTAAAATATGGATTAATTGTATAAAATCTCTTAAAATATTAATTAATTTAAAGAAAAAATTATTATGCAGGATTCATATTTTTTGTTTAGATAAACATGATATTGAAAATGAACTGTAAAAAAAAAAGTTTTTATCAAAGGAAAATTAGATGGATTTCAGTTTTGCTGAACAAGTCAAACAACAAAAATCTTTTCTTCACTGAATTTTTCAAGAATTTGGAGATTGGAAATAATTTTTTATTGCATTTTTAGGGTAAAAACAACCTTGGCCAAAATTATGGAGCATCAATGAAAAGTCGAAATTAGGATTCAAATTTATATATTTAAAGGTTAAGAATTATCAAGTAAACATTAATAAATCTATTCTAACAATCAATGTTTGGTAGGTCTTCCTTTTGTCTTTATAATAGTTTTTATTCGTTTTTAAGTTGTTGGAAGAGCTATGGATTTATTTTCTGCCACTCTTCATAAACTTTGGCTTCTAATTGTTTTTTTGATGAATATTTTGGCATTCTCACTTTTTTTCCTAGATGAGACCATAAAGTTTCAATAGGACTTGGTCTGGCGACTTGTTAGATTCATTATTATTAGTCCAGATATGAATGAAGTAAATCCAAAATTATTAAGGGGCCTTTTCATTTCAGTAATCCCTTTTTACTCAAACCAAACCATTGAAAATTTTGACATATGATATGGGACATTGTCTTGCTGGAAGATTACATCATTTGGACTGTTATTAAATATTTTAGTCAAAGAGGTTTGGTAAAGCTGGTCCAACTTCAAACCATTATGCTTATTCCTCCAAAAATGACCAATGGAAAAAGGTCATTTTTGGAGGAAGAGGAGTAATCAGAATGAAATATCTCTCCTTCCCTCTAGAGGTGCCAAAAATCTTATGAAAAAAACAAAAAAAACAACAACAGAATTTGTTATGTTCTCTAATTTGAGCAGCAAGCTTTAAAGAACTTCTCTTTTTAACTGCAAGGATTGCTCTTTTCAAAGATTTGTCTTCCCAGACAATTGTAGACTTTTTATGGCCTTGTTCTTTCTGTTTTTTAAAAGACTTGGTTTCCTTGAACTTTTTAATCGTTGTTCAAGCATTCTTCTTTGAATATTCCATCATCCTGGCAATTTCTCCCCGAGAATATCGTTCACCAAATAAAGAAACATTACTTGTGCCTTTTTAATCTGTGAAAGATAATTTTATAGCACTAAAACAAATATTACCCAAAAAATACAACACTTTTAGTATGAGAAATCATTTTTAATATTGGAAAGAATTTAGTATGAAACTCAGCTAAAGCTCAAGAGAAGCAAAAAAATCTACTGTTAAATATTTTACATTTGCTCTCAATTGTTTAATGTACGATTCTTAACCTTTAAATACGTAGTTTTAAACTATTATCTCAATTTTTTAGAGGTGCCTCATAATTTTGGTTGCAAATCATTTTTATTCAAAATGGGATTGTCATGACTCTCCTATTTTTTTAGAAGTGTTTTTTAAAAGATTTGGAATTCATAATTTTATGATATTCTGGTTTAAATTTCAATGTAATAAAAAAAAAATATCATAAACCGGGTACATTCATTTTAAAATGTTCATTTTCATTACATCACAAATTTGGGAAAACAATGTGTTTTCATAATTTTCATATTCACACACAAATATATTACAATAGAATATTTTTTTCATCCCAATACTATACTACAGCAAGTGAGATATATTGTCTAGTACTATTTAGATTTTTTATTTTTTTTTATTTTAATCTTCATTGTTTTATATACATTTCAACTGGTATGTTCCACACTCTTCTTGGATGGGACTTCTCAATCTCAAGAACCTCTATGTAACTGAGAACAAAATCCATTATTCAATTTCATAAGATACAGGCAGATAACAAAGCTAATCTCAATGTTACTAAATCTAGATTGATAAGTGACAATTACTTGAAGGTTGCTAGTTCAATCTTGACTGCATACAGTATTAAATTAACATATATTAAAGAATGAGAAAAATTTACTCTTGTCGACTGAATAAAAGATTTTTTTGTAGTATCAAATTTAACATGCAGATTTACAAGAACAATAAATGACACCAGCAGAAGGGCATATGAGTCATAATGTTATGTTTATAGCAAACATGAAAACCAAAGGCTAAATAAAGTAATAATACTAACTATCCAGATTAATCTGAAATAAATTTTTAATATATATATATGAGAGAGAGAGAGAGAGAGAGAGAGAGAGAGAGAGAGACCAATTCTACTTTAGACAAGCAACATTTAAAAAAAAAAACAATAAGTTATAAAAGTGGATAAAGCAAAAATATAAAAAAATAGATTTTTTCATTCAATTATGGCATATTGTATCATTCTTCATGATTTCTGGTGATGCATCAAACATGATGCAAGTATGTTCGATCTAACAATATCTCTTATTGTAAAAACAAAGTAAAATTTGGGTAAGAAATCATTTTTAATTCACTTAAAACTACTTTACAATTAAAAACTGACAAACTATAAGTAAACTACTTTATAAATTAAAAATTAGTGGCTTTCATTAACGTTCACATTTTGATTGTAACATAAGTGAATTATAATAATTGTATAGAAATTAACATATATGAACATATGTATGTGTATATACATATATACCTGGTTTAGATGGAGCCAATGAATTGAGATCCAATGCAAATGAATCTATATTTATGTTGTTTTCATTTAATGCTTTAAAAAAACTGTTGAAATATGGTGCATCATATTCCTTGAAAACTTGTATAAAAAAGCAAAGAAACTTTTCCTACTCCTATTATAAAGGTAATTCAGTTTTGATGGTTTTATTTTACAAAACTAGATCTATCATAATTAGAAAATTATGAAATGCACCACAGGATTATCAATTAAAATAACCTTTTTAAAATAAAAAAATATTGAAAAGTAATTTTCTAGGGCCAAAATAAAGACTGCTTTAACTGAAAATACTTCAGTAACAAATATATAAAAATAGAATTCAATTTTTTATCAATAATGTCAGAAAGAGTACATTTTTTCATTTGATTCATATTTAATTTGATTTTTTTTTTAAAGTATAACTTTAAATTAATATAGAGAATTATATGAAAAGAATATGTATTTGGCAATTAAAAAGAAAAATCTATTATGTGAATTTAATTGGTTAAAAACCATTTTTTGAACAGGGATGAATTGGTGATGGTGCTTCATTGTGAAAAAAAAGAATTATACTAACAGTAGAAAATCCAAGTAATACAAACAATAGTTTACACAAACGATTACCTTTCTTATTGAACTCACTTGGGAAAATTTCAAAAAATGTGACATACAAAAATGTTCCACATGCAATTCCTTGAAGTAACCCTTGTGTCAAGCTGGAATATGTTGAGTTCCAAAAATTAACAATAACAAGACCAATAGCAATGCCAATAGGGGAAGTTATAGAGAAAAACAAGACTGATCTAATGATATTACCATAACTAAGTTTACTGCGGATCAAATTGGCACCAAGGCTCATACTCAAGACACATTTATGCAAGACCAGTGCAATGGTGATAGTTAGTACACTACTAGTTTTTCTTTCAAGACCAACAGCCAAACCTTCAAAGACCGAATGTAAAGATAGTGCTAGTAAAAGAAGTAAAGAACGTAAAACAGATTGCGAATGTTCACTTGGATTCCAGCCATGTTGGTGATGTGAGTGACCACCATCTTCAGTGGTATTAAATAAGGATTCCTTTTCACTATCCGAATCGTTTATAGAACAAATAGTACTACCAGCAGCAGAAATACGTTGGTTCACTCTTACAATATCATCCTCGATTCCACTGATTGTTAAGTCACTTTTAAAAGAAATTGCATCACTATCGATGCATTTTTCCTGCCTGTCTGCCAATAAAGGTCTTTTCATGGATTTATGGCTATAATTCTTTTCTTTGCTGGATAAAACGATTTGTTCAACAATCAAAATAACAAAGAGACCAAAGCTCATAACAAATTCTGGCACTGGAAAACTTGTCTGGATTTTCATAACAATCAAAACATCAGAAAGTTTCTCTTCGACATCAGGGAATAAATCAAGGAGACATGTTGCCAGGAAGACACCAGCCGAAAAACAACTTAGGCAACTGAAAACAAATTTGTATCTGAAATAAAAGGAAAAAGAAAAAATATTGAAAAACAAAAATACTTGCCAAAACTCTTAAAAACATAAAAAAACTAACCTCCCCTCCCAAATGCACAGCTAGATATCCTTTCTTTAATTAATTTTTTAATCTCTTCCTGACATGTCAGTCTGCATTATTTTTCATTCTTACTTTTCATTACATTTAATAAATTCCCATTATTTTCATAATCATCGAATTCATTTTGAATTGAATCATTATAGTCGTCATTCTTTTATTTTCATTGTTTTTTTTATTAAAAAGATTTCTTTCGTAAAAAGACATAAAACCTATATTGGTCAATATTTAGGTATAATTAGGTAATATTTTTGTTTGTTGGTTGTTTTTTTTTTAACCATGAGGGTTTGTACTTGGGGTGATGAGTATATATGAGTTATATTTAATTGTGCTTCAGTGATAAGATCTTTCATACAGAAGAGTAAAGAAAGCATGATGTTCATGTCATCAAAAATGATGCCATTAAATGTCAGTAAAATAATAATAAAAAAACCCTGTCAATTTGTATTAAAGAATAAACTATGGATAATAAATACAAATATTAACATCTAAATGGCTTGAAAAAAAATCGAATGTCATCAAGTGACATGACATATAAATAAAAAAAAACAAAAAAAACACACACACATTGGTCATCATTTGCTTCTTTCACTTAACAAAAAAATAATTTTTTTGTTATGTTTTAGTATAAATTGTAAGTAAAAATTTTTTTAGCTTTTCAAAAGGCGATGTATTGTGTGTCAGATGAATTTCTCTGACTTTTTCTTTAAAAAAATTAAGATTTAGTCTCTATTTTTTAATCTGGAAATTTATAAACCTGAAATTATCATTTTAATCATTTTTTCTCAATACTGAGAGAGGGTCAAATTTTGGTATTTTTTTTAGTTTTAACCTGAATTCAAGGCGAAAGATACTGTTAAAATCCTTAATGGTTTTAAACTATCTCCGTTTGAACCCTGATTGCCTACTCTAAAAGGCTATATTAGTTAGGCTAAGTTCAATTGTTATTTAAACGATTTGTTAAAACCTATAAAAAATGGGAAAACCTATATTTAAAGTAGATCACTCTCATTTTACTGTGCGGATTGGTCTATGAAGATCTGCCAACTGCGACGCACAGCAGTACAACTTACAACTATCTATTTCCATCCTAAAGTCATATACAACACACTGGCGTATTTTTTTTCTGTCAGAAATTAATTGTTCAGAGATATTAATGTAGGTATGTGAAAATAGCCAGGCTAATGCCAAAGGTTAAGTGACACTGGTGAGTAAGCCATAATTCTGTGCACTGCAGTGTGCGTCCTAATTTGCACTTAGCATCTGTATGTGGGGGATTAACTACACAACACAGGTATTGATGCGTAGAGCCCATATGTTCCTCTACATACTGATATTTGAATCATTTTTATACGTTCAGTAGAAGTGAAAAAATTTTGAAGTGAAGTTTTGTGTCCTTTTAGGAATCATTTTTCTTCCTGAAGTTGCAATTGTAATGAAACTATATATATTTGTTAATATAGATATTAGGCCTTTGAAGCCTATATGACCTTACCATATCATTGGTTTTGAGCTTCCCTAAAATGTGAAGCCGTAAAAAATTTTTTTTGAAATTTTAAAAAATCGCCTGTAAAAGCTCTTTTTAAAAATGTTCTATGTCTTCAAAATGAATGAAATTACAGTAAAATAATGGAATAATGTTTTACACAGATATTAGGCTTGATATGTGAAAAAAAATGTAGTTAGACCAAAGTTTAGAGATTTTAGGAGACACTTTTTTTTTTTTTAAGTTATGACAAAATAACTCGAAAAAATCTTGATATCGGTCACAACTTTTTAAAGGAAATCAATTGATTTGATTAGCCAAAATGAGCCTCAAACTTCAGTTTTAGAATTGTAACTTTCTTATTATTTGTGCTAGCACAAATAAGAAAGTTTGCTACAATTATCATTAGAAAAGTCTTTGGATATTCTTTGATGAGCTGTTCCATTTTGAGATATATCAACTTTTATTTTTTTTTCTTTCACAAACCTAATTAATGTTTTCCAATGTTTCATTTCGGAATGATTTGCTATCAAAGACATCCTCAGGCCATGATGATGATGCGCACTCACTAAATCAACAGAATGATTTCGAATGCATGAAGGTTTTAGACTTAGAAAAAGGGTTGATTTTTTGGTCAAAAACCTTTAGTATAAAGTAGTCAGGGAGGGGGACTGATTTAAGTGTTTAAGGTGTCTGATTTTCGACGAAAACGGATTCTTTAACAGAACAATAAAATCTACCAGAAAAATATTTTTCGTTTACTGGTGTAAATTCGGGTCGAAAGTAAAAATTTACCCATATTTTTTAACAGCACACCGTTTTTATTTTTGTTTTGACAGTCGGTAACGGTCGGTGGGCACTTTTGGGCTGCCAGCTGCCTGCAGTAAGTGCAAAGTGCACTGTGCAGTGAGTGCACTCACTGTCTGTGGCGTGAGCATTGGTGTGTGGTGGTGACTGGTGTGAAGTCAGTCACACCCCTTTATACTTTTTTTTTTACTTTCAGTTTTTTTTTCTTCTGTGGAACGATTGGGTACTTAATGAAAAAAATATTTAAAGAGGTTTTTTGGTGCTCACTCAGCAGTTTAGTTTCACATCCCGTAAGTTTTTTAAAAAAAGGTTTAGAGTATTTTTTGTGGGAAGTTATTTTCTTATTCAAATCTTGTAAAAAATGTAAACCCTAACCCTATTTTTGAAGTAAAATAAATACTACGCGAGTGGCTTGCCCTTTATTTACTTTAATGTCCCTTGTTAAAATATTTTCTGAGGACGCTAAAAAAATAAGATTCTACCATCCTACCAACCTTAGGACATAAACTTTATGTCCTAAGTTTGGTAGGATTTATTTTTTAAAAGAATGTATTCTTTGTTAATACTTTTGAAAAAAATAACCAAAAAATACTTGACAAAAACAGATTTTCTAGGAAAGAAAAAAATCATTGCATTTATCGCCTCCAAAGTAGTTTTTTTTTTCTATTTAAACAAAAGACCAAATATGAATTAAATATAAATGTCAACTTACCTGCGTTTTTTAGACGAGGAATCTGTCGTTAAACTGTTTGTCGATGAATGTTTCAAAGACTTCGCTAACTTGATGGGGAAAAGCCCACATAGCAATGTCAGAATACACAAACCAACTATTACAATGCCTTTTAAAACTTCAGCTTTCATAGTGAGAATAAAATTCAAATAATTTAAATATCATAAAAATAAAGGATAAATAACACGTTTGAATTATTTTTAAAATAAATAAAAATAAGAAACAAAAGCAACTTTGTGTCTCTGGAGCGCTTAAAAAGGTAAATGTTTTAAAAAAATAAAAAAATCTTAAAAAAAAATATCAAACGTAATTCTAAAAAGTAAAAAGGAGGATGTTGTTGATATTTTTATTGTTTAAATTCACAGAATATTTTTTCTTTCTATTAAGTTTAACAATTGACTCTAAAAAAAGTAAAGTTTGCTGTGTTAACTCGTATATAAACGTACAGTTTTTTTTAGAGAGTTGAGTTGTGCTTCTTGATTAAATAAACATTAAGTTGGCGGACCACGTTGTTTTTCAACCTGCTCCTGCTGCTTAAAACTTACAAAGTCACGTGAAATTAACTTAAGGGGGATAACTCTGAATTACATTTGATGTTAAAGCTTCCTTATTTTTTTTCCCAGTTTTAATGTATGCATTTAAAGTTTTTTTATTAACTAAAAACAAATGAGATTTTAAATGTATTTAAAAAAATGTTCTATTGATTTGATGTATGTTTTTTCTATTTACGTCCCTTTAGTTTTAATGGTGTCACTGTCCTAGTGTTCCACCCACCACCCACCCACCATCACCACCCATCACATGCTTCAATCGACTGACTGACTGAGTCCCAGTTTTTTTTTATTTTTATTACACTGCCTGAAAATTGTTTACAAAATAGGTGTTTTGGGGGATTTTGTTGTGCTATATTGTTTATACTCGCACAAAATAACTATATGTGCAATTTTTTAGAGCAATTTGTAAGAAAGAAAAAAAGAAATCTAAACGTTTCTGTAATCTAAAAATAATTTTTGAAAAATTAAAAAAAAAACTTCTATTCAGCTTTGCTTGTGAGTCTCTTATGATTAGTTCTTAAATTAAATGTCTTCTGAAGCAGCAACCCAGAGAGCCCACCCATCCACATGTAGATTGTTAGCAGGTAGTTTTCTGAGAGACAAGCCTAGTGGTCAACCTAGGTATTCATCGGTGAGAGAGAGAAAGAGAGAGAAAGAAAGAAATTTAGGGTGTTGTAGTAGAAAAGAGGAAAGTCAACGATACTATATAGTTAGTATTGGAATCGTCCTAGTTTTTGGCTTTTGGTCTGGAGCCACTCCCTCTCCCCTCACCAATACAAAAAAAAAAAAAAAATGGATGATCACACTTACACACTACACTTGTCCCGAGTGTGATAATCCTGTAATTTGGTAGATTTTCATTGAAAACTGTCGTTAAAAGTGAAGCAAATCTGAAACGTTAAAAAACACCAGACTAGAAATTTAATATCGTAAAACACATTCTTGTGGTGAGTCACGACTTTAGTCTAGAAAAACCTGTGAAAACCCCTTAAAAATGCCATTTCGCCAAGAGGTAGTAAGGGAGAGAGAGAGAGAGAGAGAGAGAGAGAGAGAGAGAGAGAGAGAGAGAGCAGCCTTTATGGAGTTAGTATATTCTTCAACTTGTCTATCTAAGTTATTATAATATAAGTGTAGGGAATAAGATGGTGGCATGCCAAACAAAAAAAAATGGTAATGTATGGGGGGGGCAACTGATGACAGTAATAAACGGTCACGGAAACCAACAGACAATAGCAACGAACGGTCACGGAAACCAACGGACAATAGCAACAAATGGTCACGGAAACCAACGACAATAGCAACGAACGGTCACGATACCCGACTGATACCAGCAACGAACAGTCACAGAAACCAACAGACAATGGCAACGAACGGTCACGGAAACCAACAGACAATAGCAACGAACGGTCACGGTACCTGACTGATACTAGTAGCGAACAGTCACGGAAACAAACTAACAATAGCAACGAACGGTCTCAGAAACCAACTGACAATAGCAACGAATGGTCATGGTACCCGATTGACACTAGCAATGAACGGTCATGAAAACCAACTGACAATAACGAGGACCAGACACCAGAGGGCTCGAAATGCACTTTGTCAACTTCCCACAGCGTTCCGATCTTATAATCGTTAAAGGGCAAGCTAATTTGCCTATTGACGCTGCTTGTCGCAATTCTACGAGACATCCCGAGAACACACCATTTACATAAGGCCACGGGCGCCATCTTGTATTTTTCCTTCTCTCTAAGTCTGGAGGTTGGCAGACACGAGGGCGTCTTTGCGGTAAGTAACTCTCTACAACCACAATAAGTTAATCATATTCATGTAACTACATTTTATATAAATCAATAAAGAACACAAATTTGAATTTATTTTTGTGTGAATTCGAAATACATCAATAATAACGAATAGATTAGTGCAGACTGGACTGCTGCTGCTGCTAATGAATGTATTGTTGCATTGATTGCAATCTTGATTGAAAAAAAAAGCATCTTTTATTGTGTTCATGTAATTTTATGTATGTGAAGAATGGTGTGTAAAGTAAGTGAATTTTATAAAATTATATCAATGTTGCCACTAATATAATTGCCAGTTTGAATCCTATGGGTTTCCCTATTAAACAAGAAAAAAAAAGTAAACTCAAAGGGAAAAAAACAGATGAAACCATATCACCCATTGTTGCTCAGAGATACCGCTGACAGAATCCTTTTTTATGTAAGGAGACGTGTGGAAGAACAAATAGGCTAAGACAAGAAAATAGGGGCGATTGAAAAAGCAGAAGGTCTGGGTATCATATATTCCATGGGTATCAATTATTGTAGTAGTACCAAAAAAGACGGAGATATAATCAAAGTCTGCATTGAGATGAGAGCAGCCAGCAAACAAAGGCATTGAAAGAGAATGGCATCCAACCCAGGAACACCACTCTAGATGAACTGAAAACCATTCTAGCAGAAGCCAACATTTCAGCAAATTTGACCTTAAATAAGGCTACAACCAATTGGAACTAGCTGAAGATTCCAGTTACATAAACAATCCAAGAAAATATCAGGAATTGCCACATCTGTCAGATCGGCAGCACCACAATACCGGCAAGAAAACCTCTGCAAATGACCCAGACTCTATAGCCAGTGACCACATGAACAGAAGTCAGCGTTGACTTTAGACACCTTCAAAACGAAAATGCCTCTAGTCATCACAGACAAATACTAACACTATGCTATTGACATCATAGACTCAATCAAAACGACATCAGTGATATATACCCCACCTTGATAAAATATTTTCGGAGTCAGGAGTATCAGTATCCCTCAAAACGGACAATGGTCAGCCATTCAAAAGCAGTTATTGCAAAGACTATGACTCCTTCCCAGGATTCAGGCACAGGAAGATAACACCCTATATAGCCCCATGCCAAGGCTGAAATGGAATGCACTGCTACAGCAAAAAAAAAGTCCATCAACCAATATATGTTTTTGAAAACTCTATCAGAAAATACCTTAAATTAAAATTATGTACGCTATCTATTTTATATAAAGAATTTCCTGTAAACTTTTCACATTCAGAAAGTTTAAACTTCTCTTTCTATTCTTTTCTGATTCTACGTGTGTCTAATTAATAAATGATTTTAGACATTTGTTTATAAGCTGTGAGTGAACTTGAGATTACATGTGTAAGTGCATTCATTATTACTATTACTAATCAAAGAAAAAACAACTCTTTTAAGATTCGCAGTAGAGTTGTTTCCCTTGCATTGACACAAAATATGTCAGAAAAATAGTGGAAATCATTTATATAAGTTTTGAGTGAAATCTTTAATTATCATCTTTACAGGACATTCTACTAAACCAGAGCTTCAGCTCTTTTTTCGGTTCCTCTCATATTTGGAGTCTAATTTTATTTTATTTTCTCAATTATCTTCCCTAACCCGCTCACACTTGCATTTTTATCATAGGGTCTCATAGGGTATATCACCAGGGGCTTCTTGCGCACCAACAGCAACCAGTGCTTTTACTGGAATCAGAGCGACAACAAGACTCTTTTGAGCTCCAGCAGGGTAAGTACAATCCCAGTCAAAGACTGTATGGTGCAACAACATCGCCATGGGTTGCACCCTCCCCCCAAATCTTTCCAAACTGCCAAAGCCGCACCCCAGTAGTGACTATTCCTGAAAGCAGAGTGACAAGAAATCTCCTTTGGTGCCCAGAGTATCTGGATACCTTGCAGTCCGTGACTGTAAGCCATTCTTTGCGTGTACGTACATATACTATTACCATTATGATTACTAACAATATTGTTGTTATAACCATAAAAAAAATTATAACTGTTTATGTTTTTACCTCTACCCCCCAAAAAAAAACAAACAGAAAAAAACACCTTAAAAAAAAAGCTTATAATTATTTGTTTCTTTTGTTATGCTTTTAATAAATTATTTTTCGTAGTTTCATTCAATATAAAATAATTCCGTTATTTGATAAAAAATAATATTGCTTTATTTTAATTTTTGAGTCCTTAATTGCTTGAAAATTTTTATTAGCCAATCAAATTGTCAGGGAACAACTGGTGTTTTTTTTACCTGTTCGAAGCTCAAATTTATCTGTTCCCTAAACTACAAAAGGGCCAAAAAATATTCAAGGTGAAGGTGAAAAAAAGGTAATGATAATGACAGTGACAATAAAAAACACTAAAATTAAATGTAATTTTCCACAATTAATTTATTCACGTTTCATTTTCAAATTTTTTCTAATGAGTTTAATAAATTTTTCTAACTTTAAAATAAAATAAAATAGATAGCCAATCAAATTGCATTAAATAACCTTATCAATTTTTTTGAATTAAATAAATCATTAATGAATTCAGTTATTAAATTGATTTATTAAAATAATTTCTTTAATTTTTACAAAATTATCATTTCTTGTTTTTTCTAATTTAATTCAAGTCATTTTCATTAAGTTCATTAACCAATCAAATTGCTAAAGTACAACCGGGGTTTTTCTCCTGTACAAAGATCAAATTTTTCTGTTCTTTAAACTGCAAAAGGGGCGTATTTTCATTATTATTATTGTTATCAACCACTATTATTTATCATCATAGATTTGTTATTATCTTTAATATTATTATCACTATTATCATTCCTATGATTATTATTATTATTATTATTAGTTTCATCGCTATAAACATATACTTCCATTATTGACCATATTTCAACATATTTTTATTATTATTACAATCGTTTGTAATATTGTTTCTATTAATATTGCCAGTATATTAATATTTATTTCATTATTTTATTCATTATTATCATATTGTTATTAATGTTGTTATCATTATTATTATTTTCTTTAAAGTACACCTAAGATATTATTTACCAATTCCAATGATCAGTGGTGGCAACCCCTATTGGATTTGGAACTGACAATATAAAATTTTCGATTGAAATCTAACAGAATATTTTGGAAGATCGCAAGAAAACTTGTTGTCATTCTGAATCCATTGCCCAATGATAACAAACCCACATTTCTGTAAATTTTTCCAACCAAATAACATTTCACTTTATGACAAACATTCTATAATTATTTTATTGTTCCAGACCTTCTATTCCTTGGTGTTCTCCTGATGATCCAAATGGTGAAACCGGGTACAGAACAACATCTAAATCTAATAAAAACAGCTTTATAACCGTATTGAACACTTTTCCTGTTCATTTCTGTCTCCTGTCATCCTTCTTTGAAGAGTGCACCCACACCTTACCCTTATATACATATTTATATATATATATATTAATCTAAGTAGTAAGGTTGCTTAAATTTATAGTTAGAGTGTTTAATATCAGTGATAGAGCGTGTATTAGTTAAGTGTAGACACGGAATCAACAGGAGTCGGCAACTGCCAGTTTCTCGCTTATGCGTTCATCAGGCCGAAAAGAAAATATATATGTGTATGTTTCTCTTTCGATATCTCTTTCTCTTTATATATCTCTTTCTATCTACTTTCAATCTGTCTGTCTCTCTCTTTCTCTCTCTTTGTCTTTCTATCTGTCTCTCTGTCTGTCTCTCTATCTATCTATGTATCTCCCTCTCTTTCTATCTCCCTCTCTGTTCATCATCTCCGCCATATTTCCTTCTTTCGTAATCAAGTTCTACTCCCCTAATTTCTATCCTTCTCTTCCCCCTCACTCTCACATACACACATACACACATACACACATATATATATATACTAGAAATTTAGCCCGGCTTCGCTCGGCCGCCCGTTTTTTCGATTTCAAAGGGCCAAA
>JAUZSX010289451.1:0-14380 GCA_034780655.1 Idiosepius hallami
ATCAATTTTAATTAAATTATTTTAATAAATCAATTTTAATGAATCAATTTTAATTGAATTACTTTAAAAAATCAATTTTAATTAAATTATTTTAATAAATCAATTTTAATAAACTACGATTCGAGAGCCCCAGATTTTACCAATCCTCCAACTTCTCTACCCAAATTAGAATAAGATATTATATTTACTTGGTGAGCAGCACCAACCAAGTTTGGCACAAGGCCATCTTTAAGGTGAATGTAATGGTTTTGACTGGGATTTAAACCCGTGTACTAAGATTCCAGAGATCGAGCTTTTCCCAATGCTCCAACTTCGCTCCCCAAAAACCAGACAATAATATTTAAAAAAAAAAAAAAAAAGGTACACCATTGAAAAAAAAAATGGATTTTTTTTTCTCACCAAAGATGATAAAAATCAATTTTAAAATCAACTTGACGATTTTGAAGCTTTTCAAATGAAATGAAAATGTTATGTTTATTGCAAAAAAAAAACCTTTTTAAATTAAAAAATTAAAATTAAAAATTAAAATAGCATAATTACAAAAAAAAGAAAAGAAGAAAAAAAGAAAAAAGAAAGAAAAGAATAAAAAAGAAAAGGAAAAAAATAAGAAAAGAAAAGAAGAAAAAAAAAAAAAGAAAAAGAAGAAATAACTCTTGAATAAAAGATAATTTTTCATTCAATAAAAATTCAGTTGTTTTTTGAGTTTTTTTGACGATTGAGCATGTATAGCGGGGGTTCCCAGCCTATTTTGGGCCATGACCCACCTAGGAATTTCTAAAATCCTATTGAATTACTTTAAAAAATCAATTTTAATTAAATTATTTTAATAAATCAATTTTAATGAATCAATTTTAATTGAATTACTTTAAAAAATCAATTGAATTCTAAAAATCCCTATTGTGATATCTAATTTTTGTTAGGGGTCCCATATGATGCCTCCCATGGGGGTAAGGAGAATGGTGATATGCATTTTTAACTCCTTAGGAAATACATTTATGGATGTGAAAATTAAATTTATTGATACATTTAAAAAGAAAAATCGCCTCCGGCCAGACGCTCCCCATAATACAAAGTTTCTCTATAAAACAATTCACTGTTAATGTAATAATAATAATAATAATAATAATATTAATAATAATAATGATAATAATAATGAGAATAATGAAAAAAACTAACTTATTTTTGAATTCCCCTATAGTCTTTGGTATAGTAAGCCGAAGGGTGCACGTCTTGCCCATGCCCTACCAAAATATTGCCATGCCCCACCGGGATTCTTCAGATTGAAGATAATAGAAGAAAATTGTGATAAATGAATAAGAAAGTTCTCAATACTGGAGCAGAGCTTTATTAATGTTGAATAGTATTCTCTACCCAGGTTTCACCATCAGGATAATCAGGAGAATACCTGTTTACATGGGTCTTACACCATAATGGAAAAATTTTAGATGTCCTCAATTTTGAATATATTCAAGATTTTTCCAGATCTTTAAATTGGTAGTATTTTGATGGAATTGGATTTGTTTTTAAAGGAGAAAAGGGTTTAAAGACAGTTTTTGTTGTGTGATAAATAGGACCAAAACACGATGCTTTTATTAAAGAATATTCTTGTTAAATCTCTAGTTATTCACTCTGTAACTGGAATATTTAATAAAAACATGTTGTCACAGTTGTGTATAGAAATAGTAAAGAATTAAAAGAAATGATAAAATCACAAAATAGTCAAATTTTATCATTTCTTTTAATTCTTTACTTATTAGTAGGGCTGTGATAATATACTTTTATTAAAGATTATTCTTTTCACAGACTTGACTATTTTGTGATTTTACCATTTTTTTAATTCTTTACTTATTACTAATCACAAAGTGCTTTTTTACCACAATTCATTCAATCATCTGTGATCCGAGATGAGGGTCTGCTCGGGGACTTTTTTATACTAGTTCATTCCAACATTAAGTATAAAGATGAGAATAAAAGTCCAAATTATTTCAATAATGATAAAAATCAAAACTCATCTCTTCAGTTATCACAATCATAGCAACTGTGAATATGAAGATAAAAATAAGCATGGTCTGAATAATAATAATAATAATAATAATAATAATGAATTCGAAACCACTGGTTACTATGTGAGGGAGTGCCTGGTGTTTGTCAGATCCAACAATGATAATAATAGTAATTGATTTAAGTAAATACAGTGTAGGATGCGCTGGGAAACTTTGTCAGTAATGTTGTTTCCTGAAATCATTGGGTGTTTCGGGTCGTTCAACATCAGACACCCTCCTTCAAGTGACCCAGCTGGGTTGATAAAAAAAAAGAAGAAAAATAAATAAAAAACAAAAGAAAAAGGATTTTAAAAACTGAAATAATAATAATAATGATAATATTAAAAAGAAGAAATCATCTTAAATTAGAAGAAAGAATAAGAAGATATCATCACAAATTATAAGAAGAAGAAGAAGAAAGAGAAAAAGGGAAACCATCTCAAATTCATACAATCTTTTATTAAAAATATTTCAATATAATCTTAATTTAATTTTATTTATAAAAGTTTAATTTTATTTGACAGAAAAAAGAAGAAAAAATATTCAGAATTCCTTTTTTGTTAAAAAAATCATTTATTTCTAAAAAATAATTTTTTTTTGGCCACTGAAATTAAAAAAAAATTTTTTTTGTTAAATTAAAAATAGTTTAATAGTTAAAAAAATAGTGGAAGGAATCCAATTGAAAGAAATTTAATTAAATTTAATTTAAAAAGAGAAAAAAGATTAGAAAAAAATGTAAAAAAAAGGAAAATGAATGAGAAATGAAAAGAAAAGAAACAAATTTTAAACAAAGAAAAAATGTGAAAAGAAAGAAAAAAGAAGAAAAATGAAAGAAGGAAAAAAATGAAAGAAAGAAAAAATAAAAGAATGAAAAAGAAAAAAGAAGAAAAAATGAAAGAAAGAAAAAATGAAAAAGAAGAAAAAAGAAAAAATGAAAGAAAGAAAAAAGAAAAAAATGAAAAAGAAAAAATGGAAGAAAAAAAGAAAAAGAAAAAAAAAATGAAAAAACTAAAACAAAAAAAGAATAAGAAATAAATAAATAAAAAAAAGACCAAAAAATAAAAAAAAATTAAAATTTTCTGATGAATTTTATTTTTCGTTCAAATTTTTCTTTTTTTTTTTTAATATAAAATGCCCCTCAAAACTAAATAAACAAAAAAAAAGGAAATATAAATTAAATGTTAAATTCTAAGAGCATCCATTTTTTTTTCTGGTGGGGGTTACTGACTTTTTTATCACCTAACTATGAATCACGGAAATATAATCATTAGACATTTAATCACATGGTTTTTTATCACGTTCACAATTAATCACTCCAACATTGAGAACTTTAATCACCTTAACGAAAAAATTACATTTATTTATGTAATAAGGTTATTTGAGAAATTATGTTTTTATTATGGACCTTTGACAATTTTGGGGTTAATCACAAAAATTCATAAATATGAAGAATCATCATCCTAAAGGATTCTAAAAAAATGCACAAATAATGGGGGGGGGGAGGAAATAACCTCTTTTTTATAGAAAAAAAATATTTGGTATAAGACCGTTTAAAGACTTTCAGAAATCCTCAAGTGATTAAAATTCTTGGAGTGATTAAGTGTCCGCGTGATGAAAATACCACATGATTAAAAGCTTTGTGATTAATATGCCGTGATCAATTGTCCATACACTGTGTTTTTGTTTTTGGGGTTTTTTTTAAGATCAAACGTAACCATACTTTTGTATTGGATGTTGTATAAGAAAAAAAAAATTTTAAATAAATTTTTAAAAATATTTTTTAAAAATTTAAAAAAATAAATAAAAAAAATATTTAAAATTTTTTTTTTTAAATATTTAAAAAAAAATTTAAAAATAAATAAATAAAATTTTTAAGAAATATTTTTTAAAAATTTAAAAATAAATATTTAAAAAAAAATTCAAAAATAAATAAAAAAATAAAAAAACATTTTTTTTCAAATAAATAAAAAAAAATATAAAAAAAAATATCTAAAAATAAATAAAAAAAATTCCAATAAAAGAAATGAATTCTGTTTCCAATTGATTTGATTTGGAAAGTTTTTTTTCAAGTTTTTTTCAAAATAATTTCAAATTTTAATTCCATTAAAAATCATTTTTTAAGTTTTTTTTTTTTCTCACTTTGTCTTTCAGTGATTTTATCTTTTTATAAAATAATTCTAAGATTTAAAAAAAAAAAATCCAAATCTACAAAAATAATATTTGTTTTTTTTTTTTTTTAGAAAAAATGGGGTCTGATCTTTTGAGGTACCTTTGCTACTATTCTACTTATTTCAGCTCATTCGTCAAGAGGGTTTATATCCTATATTCACCTAAGAAGTATACATAAATTATTACCATGAGTTATATATATATATATATGTATTAATCTAAGTGATAACGTTGATTAAATTTATAGTTAGAGTGCCCAATATCAATGATAGAGCGTGTATATTAGTTAAGTGTAGACACGGAGCCAACAGCCATCGGCAAATGCCAGTTTCTCACTTATGCGTTTGTCGGCCTGACAAACGCATAAACGAGAAACTGGCAGTTGCCTTCTCCCATTGACTCCGTATCTACAATTAACTAATATATATATATATATATATTCGAATCCACATTATACATATATGTATATATATATATATATATATATATATATGCATATTATTTTCTATTACGTATGCATATATATATATTTATATATGATATTTACTTGGTCGAACACAGACTGAAGTTAGGCACAAGGCCATTTTTACGTGCTCTGTATAACTGGGCTTTTTGCAGTCAGTGTTGCCCTTCACCTAGATGAGAGGCTCTCTCGAATTAACGAGCCCCAGCAGCCCGAGGCAGCTAAAGGTAAAGACAATGATTTTAACTCGGATTTTAACTCTCATATTACGATTCTAGAGCCCAAGCGCTTACCAATGTTCTACCGTCTCTACCCATATATTTATATATATATTTATATTATTATTTTAAATGGATTTATATTTCCGACAGTATTTTTAAATGAACCGTAATAATTACAATTAGAAATCAACATCAATAAATAATTATAGTAAATATAGAAGTATTTAGCATGTATGGAATACTTTTTGTATCGTACGTATGCACATTTGTGGCTTAATACAATTATGAATCATTTTGGAAGGGTTTATAAATAGAAAGAAACACTTTCTATTGAATCAGTTCTTATTAGGCTTCAGTCTATAACTTTGGGCAGATTTTGCCTTTGAATTACAACCTAATAGAAAATTTTAGCTTTATGGTTTCTTAATCAATTGAACCCCACCATTATCACTTAATACGGTCAAATCACGATGGAGACACCGGTTCCCGCTTGATAACCGAAATTAAGCAACGTAGAGCCTTTTCAATACTAATTGGGTGACCACTTAGGAATATCAGATACTGTACCAAGTACGGTCGAATCACGTTAGAGAAACCGGTTGCCGCTCAATCACCGAACGTAGAGCCTGATCGGTACTAAGATGGCTGACCACTTATCTTTAAGGTTTCTTAATCAAGTGAACCCCGCCATTATCACTTAATACGGTCAAATAACGTTGGAAAAACCGGTTCCCGCTCGATCACTGAAGTTAAGCAAAGTAGAGCCTGTTCAGTCCTAAGATGGGTGACCACTTAAGAGTATCAGGTTTTCTACCATTTATGGTCAAAAAACATTGGAGATACTGGTTACCGCTTGATCACTGAAGTAATGCCACCTAGAGCCTGTTCAGTACTAAGATGGGTGACTACTTAGGAATATCAGGTACTGTACCATTTATGGTCGAATCACGATCAAGACACCTGTTTCCGCTCGATCACCAAAGTTAAGCAACGTAGAACCTGTTCAATACTAAGTTAGGTGACCACTGAGGAATATCAGGTACTGTACCAAGTACGGTCGAATCAGGTTAGAGACACTGGTTACCGCTCGAGCACCAAAGTTAAGCAACGTAGAACCTGTTCAATACTAAGTTGGGTGACCACTGAGGAATATCAGGTACTGTACCAAGTACGGTCCAATCACGTTAGAAAAACCGGTTGCCGCTTAATCATCGAACGTAAAGCCTGATCAGTACTAAGATGGGTGACCAATTAGGAGTATCAGGTACTGTACCGGTTATGGTAGAATCCCGTTGGAGATTCAGGTTTCCATTCGATCACTGAAGTTAAGCCGACTAGTGTCTGTTCAGTACTAAGATGGGTGACCACTTACAAATATCAGGTACTGTACCAAGTACGGTCGAATCATGCTAGAGAAACCGGTTGCCGCTCAATCACCGAATTTAAACAACGTAGAGACTTTTAAGTAATAAGATGGGTGGCCATTTAGGTGTATCACTTACCGAAATTTGTATATGTCCAATACTGCTTTCCTATTGGTTAGGCTTCCTTAACTAGCTTACTTGCAAGTCACCGGCACCCTGGCTATACTTCTAAAAAAAATGAAATAACCAATTTTATAAGACTTAACATAAAAAATATCAAAATGGCCGAGGTTATTATAATAAACCATTTTTTTTTTGGTGGTCGACGTGGCTCAGTGGATAGACAATCGGACTTCGGAACCGTACTACGCGGGTTCGAATTCAAGTTGTTCCGCTTACGTTCACATTTGGACTAATGCCCTTGGGAAAGGCATGAAGCCAAATCTTCCCTCCAGCTATGGGTTAAATACTGGAAGACCTCAACGGCGGATGTGGGCGGATGATGTCTACAATGACACAACGGCACTGAGGGCAGTAGAAGGCTGCAACAGAGGATAGCCTCCAGTCGTCGTGGTTCTCTCCATGCTATTGGAACCAGGTCCTCCTCTGCCAAGGGGCCGTGTGGTGACTGCATGTGCATTAGTCTCCCCACGTTAAAAGACCACATGCGCAGGCGTCTTCCTGAAAGTATCCACAGGGACCAAAATGGAGAACAGTCATACTTGAACACGAGTGACCACCGATGATGAGTAGAGAGAGCTATGACAATATGCTTTTATTAAGGAGTTTTATTATCACAGACTTGACTGCCTAGCAATTTTTCCATTTCTTTTAATTCTGCGTATTGTCACAGTCCTACTAATTATATACAAGTTCTTTGCAATGTAAGTAGCTGCCTTAAAAAAAAACAGAAGAAACCTAAAAGTAGGCTAAAGAATAATTTCTGTTGTTGTGACATCTCCCCCCCCCCCGTTAAACTAATGAAAGCAGCAAAAGGCCAAGTTGAGCAACATGCTATTATTAACTTAACACCAAGAAGGAACTTTGTAATCGAGACAATTTCACTAAAGAAACATTGACTTTGGGTGTTGTTCACTCTTGTGACTTTAACAAACTATAAGTTTCCTGGTTTTTTTTTCATGGCTTTGAAAACCTAGACTTGAATGAATAAATATATCTTAGCTGCTTTGATCAATCCCCAGATGTCTTTTTTAGATCAACTTTACTACTGTACAGTTTTTAGGGAACATATTTATATTATTTTGGGCTGCGATGTTGGAGCATTGGTAAAAGCTCGGGCTCTCGAATCGTATTTTGCAAGTTCAAATCCCAATCAAAAACCATTAGATTCACCTTTAGCTGCCTCGGGCAGAAGGGGCTCGTTAACTCAAGAGAGCAGCTCATCTAGGTGAAGGGTAACAACGAATGTAAAAAGCCCAGGTAAGAGCACAAAAAAATAGCCTTGTGCCAAACTTGAGGTGTGCTCACCAAGTAAATATAATATTTATATTATTTTGGTTCTAAAACTTCTTTTGGTGATGGCCATGATAATTATGGTATAGTTAATACACAAAAGTATGAAGGATGTTCCAAAAGTCATGACCCCTACTTTTTTTTTTTTAAGTCATTCTAAAAAGTTGAAGAGCTATGAAGATGGGAGTGGTGCCATTATAGTGAGCAACCTTTTGGACTCCAGAATTTATTTTTCTACATAGTCACCACTATTCTCTATGTTCTTTTAAATGCGATAGTCCATTTTTTGCGTCCAAAGCACTCTTTGTTACTCACATCTCTGCTGCTACTCTGAAGCTTCAATATGAGCTGTCTTTAACTGCATCGGCTTCATAAACGTTCATCAACTAGCACCAGTAAATGTCGATTATTTCAACATTTTTTACATGGAGAAATTCAGTGACGCATCTCTGCTTCTGATGCTTGTCTATGACAGGGGTTGCTTTCTTAGTCTCAATATCTGGAACAAAGAGATGAAACTTTCAAATCATGAATGCATAGGTTCATTCATAATAACAATGCAATTCGTAATCATGTGGGCAGAATAAAAGAAAATAGAAGGCATTACGTTTTGAATGAATTTTGTATATCCTAGGACTTATTATAACTACCATATGTTTGAACTCTTGATTTATTATAGATTTCAAAACTGTACAAAATTTCATTATGATGGAGAAATGAAAACTGTAATAAAATGATTATAAAGAAAACTCTGAACAAAAGAATAATTTTGGTACTTAAATAAAATAGCACACACATAAAATTATGAATGAAAATCAAGAAAAAAACCTATTATGAATTGATAACATTTTTTTAATTTAAGAATTGAATAAGATTTTATTCCCTACATGAAAGACCTTCAGTTCTTATAGCATGATCCAACATACCTCCATATAATAGAAAGACAGTGTATAAATATACGGGCAGCGATGGTGGAGTATTGGTAGAAGCTCGGGCTCTGAGATCGTATTACAAGAGTTCAAATCCCAGTCAAAACCATTACATTAACCTTTAGCGAATGGGGCTTGTTAAATCAGGAGAGCAGCTCATCTAGGTGAAAGGTAACACCAAATGTAAAAAGCCTGGGTAAGAGCACGTAAAAATGGCCTTGTGCCAAACTTGGGTTGGTGCTCACCAAGTAAATATAATATACTTCTTACATTAGAGAGTGAAGAAAAATGTCAAGATATTCTCATTCTTGCTTGTAAGTAAACCTTGTATTGAACCCTAATGAAGGTCTTAGGTTATGATTATTGAATTAAGATATATAATTTTCTTAGAAAAATTTAGAACTATTAGAAAGGAAAAATTCACTTAGTCAATGAAAGATAGACAGCTTTTAAAAGACCTTTGTGGAATATGAGTTACACATGTAAGATACAGAGTTATTCAGAGTCTTTTTCTTTTTTTTCTTTCTTACTTGACCAAGATTAGTGATGCTGCATCATGCTCTTTTTAAGCTCTGAGTAGATGCCAAAGAAATTATTTATAATCACTTATAGATTTTTAGATGCCAAACAATCACACATAAAATAATTTTTATAGAAACTTTTAAAGAAAGAAAAGTTTCTGTCAAAATTGTTTATTTTTCTCTTGGGGATATTTTGTATATGGCCATTACATTTTTTATTTTTATTTTGTAAAACATGATTTTCATTCCTAATTTGTGAATGCTATTCTATATATGCACAGAATAATCATATTAATTGTTCTTATTATTTTTAGAGGTTAAACAGGTTTTAAACCAAAAATTCACTTGTGCATCGTGTTTGCTAGTTGCTCTTTTTTTTTTTTTTTTAAACAGCTTTTGCTTTGTTCAATATTTTTCATATATTTTCCTTAAGCATTTAAAAACATCTGTTGTACCTAAATTATTCTAAGAGGACATGAAACAACAATAACAACAAAAATCATGCCATGAGATTGAAATACTTAATATATTTTGCAACAAATTTAATTAAATAACAATCTCAGCTAAATGTCAGGCATCAACCAAAGTTTTTTTTCCTTAAAAGATTTTAATTTAGACTATATAGAAGATTTAAAAAGTTACTTTAGACTTTAATTTAAAATTTAAATTTAAAATTTTAATTTAAAAACAGGAATCATATCCTGTATTTTGAAATTCAAGAGCAAAATGCACTGAAAAGTCAATTTTTGATGATGGACAGTAGCTATGTCTGCAAAAAAAGCAAGAACCATAATAATAAGTGTTAAAAAATAACCTCTAGGTTCATGAATATAAATGTCAATTTGACATATCAAATTTTCAAATAGCTAAATCTTTTGATTCAGTGTTGAATATTGTTATGGAGATTTTGCAAAGTTTGTCAGTAAAAGTTGAAAATTATAGCCAGTTAGGCCAAGGCTACCATTTCAGCGTGACAAACAGTTTGATTTGAAAGCAATGTTTTGTTAGCTGTGATTTTATTTTAAGTTTAAAAATTTTAAAACAATTTTTCCAGAAACTGTTATCTGCTTTTTTTTTTATATTATTTCTTTTTTTTTTTGTAAATATCTATTTAGGTTTCTTTTTTTTAGATAATAGATTTTTTTTTATAAAACTAAATAGATACTTTTCTGTTATTCCAATTTACATAAATAAATAATAATAATGATAATGATAATGATAACAACAATAATAATAATATGAGCAATAACAATAATGATAACAACAACATCAAGTTAGTAGATTTTTAGATTTTGATTTTAATTTAATGTTGTGTTCTTATTTTAATAAAATTGATTTTCTTTGATAAAAAATCAGAGAAAACTTTTTTGTATTCTTTCATTATTTTTTTTTTCTGTAAATCTTTTGTCATTTATTTATGTATTTTATGTAAATCACCTTTTTCAATTTCCCACGTAAATTTATTTTTAATTGACTAAGCATTCACTTGAGCATGTTTTTTAAATGTTAAAAAATGAATTCCTAATAACAGTTTATATTTTGTTTTCTTGTGCGAATAGAATTTTATTTTAAAATCATCTCTATTAAATTTCCTTTAAAAAATTTTATTTGATTTTATTTATTTATTTTTTTTAGATTAAAATTTAAAGACCATACATTTTTTTTTAGTCTAAACCTATTCTTAAGCATCCAGATATTGAATGACAATAATGTATAAAAATATTGACTCTAAATTAGTTATAATAGAAATTAAATTTCTAGGTTTAAACCCATTTTCAAATTTATGATGTATAAAATGTTTTTCTTATAATATTTCTAGATATAGTGATTCTAAATGGGTGACACTAGAAATTTAACTTTTTAAATTTCCAAATATTTAATAACTATAATATATAAAATACATTTCAAATTTTTGTAAAATTATTGGCCCTTAATGATTCTACTAAACTTAATTAGTAAAATCTTTTTAATCTTATTTTTATTTTTTTAAATTTTTTTTAAAATTTATTTTTTTTACTTTCTGGCTTGACTTGAAAGCTTTGTTGAATGTTGTAGCTGAGCAGAATTTTTTATTCACACAAGAAATTGTCAAAGTCTGACTGAATTTGTTTGGACAAGGGCAATTATTACCTTTGAAAGTGATCCTAGCAAAATTTAATGATAAAGTCACTTTATGGCTAAAATGAAATTTAGTGGCCTTATATATAATGAGTTTCATTAGGCAAGGACGGTGGAGCATTAGTAAAAAGCATGGGCTCTGGAATCATATTACGCGAGTTCAAATCCCAATCAAAATCATTACATTCACTTTAGCTGCCTTGGGCAGATGGGGCTCAGTAATTCGGGAGAGCAACTCATCTAGGTGAAGGGTAACACTGAATTAAAAAATCCCCTGCTACTCTTTTCAAAGAAACCAATTGTTACACTACGCACATCACTGTGCGATACGATATGCATGATGAACTTTATAAGATTAATATCTTTTGAATTGAAGCGTTTTTGTTTTCATGTCTAAAATAAGTGTTTTCTTTTCGTTATTCCATACTGTTTGATGCATATAAACCTAACTAGGACTGCCCCTTGGGGAGGGGTAGGGAAGATTCTAAATGTAGGAGTGTTAGTTTGACAGTCAGTGCAAAACAGTATCCCTGTGTGTATAAAGATCTGCTCATTGGAGTTTGCTTTTAAATAATAGAAATGTATATCTTCCTGTCTTCTTTGAAGTTGACTTGAAAACAAGATGGAAAGAAAACTAAAATGTAGTTTTTGCTTTGTGTTTTTTTTTTTTTTTTTTTTGCTTTTTTTTATGTTGTTCATTTGTCTTTAGTCTCACCGCCACCATCATCATCATCACTGTCCTCCCCTGCCTTGTCACCTCCTTCGTCACCTGTTGCAATGAGCCCGTGTTACCAGTCTTCCATCGAAATACCTCTGCTTTCGCCAAAGTCTTCCAGATACGCCAACAAGTGTTACACTATTAAAAACAACTCCACATCAAACGGTAAAACTTTTTCTTTGAAAATAAAAATATCTTTTCGATATCTCATATCTTTCTTATTCTTTAATCTTTTTATCATAACAATTAAAAGTCGGCTTTTGCAGACCACGAATGAATAAATGTATATGCACTCACAGTTGTTAGTGTTAATGTATCAACTGATTCAAGAATTTTAACTCTTGTCTATCCTCAACTCTATTTTGTGGAACTCTTCAATAACTGAGTCTATTTTGTTTATATTATATCATATTTATTTGGTGAGCACGACCCCAAGTTTGGCACAAGGCTATTTTTTTGTGCTCTTACCCGGGCTTTTTACATTCGGTGTTACCCATCACTGAGATGAGCTGCTCTCCCGAGTTAAAAAGCCCCATCTGCCCGAGGCAGATAAAGTTGAATGTAATGGTTTTGACTGGGATTTGAACTCGTGTAATATGATTCCAGAGCCCAAACTTTTACCAATGCTCCACCATCGCTGCCCAAGTTTATATATCAGTCTGTCGATCCTCCTCTTTTTATCAATCCTTTGTAGCAATCAGCTGTTTATAATAAATGTTTCCTGTAACCAAAGCACCAGGTTAGAGTTTACTTGGTTCCGCTAACAATAAGGATTAACAGTTAGATATTCATTTTCTTTCATAAAAATGTTTTTTTATCCTAAACAGATTCTTTAAGCCTCTTAATTCCTTGAGGAATATACGGCCACAACAAAGCTTAGATGCTGTGGTTGTGATTTATGTAACTTCCTCTCTTTTTACTGAATTGAGTTGTTGGCCCTATTCTAATCCCCAGCTTGGAGGACCAATGATACGGTACCTGGTATTCTTAAAAGGTCACCCCTCTAATTACTGACCAGGCCTGACGTCCCTAAACCTTGATGATCTGATGGGAACCGGTGTCTCTAAAGTGATTTGACTGTACTGATTACCCAAAGAAATTTCGTTAATCTTGATTAACAAAAAAACCAACACTAAAGAAAGGAGTGGCCCAAATTTCTGCATAACTCAGAATTAACCATTTAATACCCCACAATTCACTAAATAAATGTCCGTTTGCTATTCTGTTTATTATATACTTAATATTAATTCAATAAAATAAAAAAAATAAAAACAAGATAAAAGAAACGAGAATTTAGTTGGGTCAATTGCTATTCATTTTCAGCAGCCATTATAAAATCAGTGAACGCCTACAGAAAATTTAACTTTCTGTCATTCTACTTTACTGTTCCTTATTTTGTAATTAAGAGCAATTGTGGTTAGTAAATAGCTTACCGTATTTTCTGGACTATAAAGCGCGCCTGCATATAAGCCGCACCCGCTCTATTTAAAAAAAAAAATTAAACAAAGACACACAAGCCACATCCACTTCATTAAAAAAAGTTTTGCAAACCACAAAAAAAAAGCGATGGAAAAAAATCCACAGAATAGCTGCCCCTTTTTATTAGCCGCATGGTTCAAAACCTATGAAAAAAAGTAGTGGCTTATAGTCCAGAAAATACGGTATCTCTATTTTATTTTGGATTACAAGGGTTGTTGCAAAAGTAATTCAATGTATTTTCTTAAAGTTATTTTTTAAAAAGTGAAGAGTTGCGAAGACGACTCCCGTCTAATACTAATAACAATAACGAACATACGTGGACAATGATCCAGGCAGGCAGAGAGTCAGTTGAAATTGGAAGGGTTGCTTACTTTTCAAAATTCTTTGGAATCGGCTTCTGAACCTTCCAAGTTTCCACAAGAGGGAGTCTCTACATCCTGCCAATGTCCTGAAAACGAAAGATAGAAAGACCAGAGTTATCCCAAGGCGAGCGAAGCAAGGACTTTTGGTAGTGAGGACTTTTTATTACGTATGTTCCTTATAGACTTGGACATGGCTGGGCCTAGCAGGCTCAAACTTGGTGTGCTGATAGAGGCCATGGGAGAGAACGTCCTCGCAAAGGAATTTTTTCAATCCGTCAACATACAAGTTGTTCCAAAAGTTTGTGAAAACATGAAAAAAATAACTAATTTCTAGTAAGTTGTCCCAAAAGTTTGCAATCCCCTCTGATATATTCAGGTGAAAGAAAAAAAAAATAGGAGGCATTACTTTTGAAACGCCACTTGTAGTTTATATTTTATATATAGACTAGCGGTTTTACCCGGCGTTGCCCGGGTTTATTATGTCTGATTATAAAGCGACCTTCTGGTTTATCATGCAAAAA
>JAUZSX010289461.1:0-29171 GCA_034780655.1 Idiosepius hallami
TAAAACAGACATAGGAAAAAAAGTTTTAATGAACTCGAACTAAAATCGACGCCGAATCGTCCTTACGCCGAAACGGCACCTACGCCGAATCGGCTACGTCGAATGGGCCACGTCGAAAGATCCCATTCCCTGAAACTTGAATTCAACGCAATTAGGGTAACAGAACTCAAAAATTAAAATAAAACTATTATATTTTTATTAAATAATTTTTATTAAATAACGGAATTATTTTATATTGAATGATGAAAATTAGATATAAAAGATACTAACTGTTCTAGGATGAAACATTAAAAACAATAACAATAAATATTAAAAACAATAAAATAGAAACAATAAACATATAATTATCGTTTTTAGAAAGAATACAGTTCTCTGATAACAGACTAATAGAGGGGAAAAATTAAATATTAAAAAAATAAAAGAAACAAATAATCATAGTCTTTAATTCTAGTTTAATTCAAGTCATTTTCATTACTTTCATCAGCCAATATCGCAACAGGTGGAGGCAGAGGCGTAGCTAGAGGGGGGCGCCGGGGTACATATGTCCCCGGGCGCTAAGGTGCAGGGGCGCCAAAATGAGGCTTACAAAATTTTCCAAACAAGGGTAAAAAACTGGTCATAATATTGCTGCTTCTTCAATAATAATGATCCATTAAATGTGAACCGTTTTCCATATACATTAAGGTAAACAATGTTATTGTAAAAGAAAATGCGATTAAATACGGCGGAGGGGGCGCCAATTTTATAGTTTTCCCCCGGGTGCAAAATATCCTGGCTACGCCTCTGGGTGGTGGTTGTTCTCTGTACAAAGCTCAAATTCATCCGTTCCCTAAACTTCATGAGGGTCACACGACACACACCATCACAAGCAGTAAGAAAATTTTAATTAATCTTTAATTAAAGAAAAAAAACTTTTTCAAAGAAAATTTTGAACAAAATTCTAAGATTTAAATTTCATGAGTTAAGTTGACATTTTTACTAAATTATAAATTAATTCAATTCACTCAAAAAACTTCAGATTTCTTTTCAAAATTTTTACAATTAAAATTAAAATGAATTCAACTGAAAATTAACTTGAATTCTTACAAAGAATATAATTATAACGACTTTTTTTTTAGATAGATAGAGATAGATAGAGGGGGAAGAGAGTGAGAGACAGAGAGGGACAACAACAACAGTCAACACTTACACAGATAAAAACATTGTGTGAGAGAGACACAAAGAGGGAAATAAAGAGTGAGGAAAAGCAAGAGGGGGAAAGGATGAATGACAGGGTGAGAAAGAGACGATCGACAGAGAGGGATAGATAGATACAGACGGAAGGATTGGAGTAAGAGAAATAGGGTGAAAATAAAAATTAACAACAGAGAATAGAAGAGAAACTGACTTAAGCGCAAAAAATAATTTTGAAAATGTTGATTTTCTTATCTTTATTTAATTAAAAACGAACTTACTTTTAATTTTAAGAATCCGTGTGTCCCCAAAGTTGGATCCGTCCATCGCTTGGGGGGAGGTTTTTTATCTCGAATTTCGTTTTTTTTTAAGAAGTTTGTAGGGTTTGAAAAAATTCCGAAAACAATTTTCATTAAAACCAAACCTGTATAAAATAATATCAGAGGAAAAAGTAAAATCGCCCGACTTAGTTTATAAATAAGTGACATGATTCTTTTTTTTTTCCTCTCACTTTTTCCTTCGAATAATTTTCTTTTTACAGATTTTATAACATAAATGCTTAATTTAACAAATAACAAACTTCATTTTTGACCATTCCTATTCAAAATTATAGGGTGAGGCCGATATCAATCAATATAATAATTCAACTCTTCAAAACTGGGTTTTCGTTTTAAATGATTCGAGTCTCTGGCGAAGAATAATAGCTGCGTTTTCCAAAATTAAAGACGAAATATAGAGACTAATTGAAAAGGTTTTAAACAAACACCATAACAGGAAAAATACTTTCGTTTATGGCAAAAACTCAAAGTCCAAATAGGAAAGAAATGTTTTTGTTAGTTACGTCCCTTTGTAATAAATAGCCTTCTATGCATCAGAAACGTTTCGTCCTAGTTATGTTATCTCTATGAAATAACTCTTATTTATTTTTAGTTTTAAATCCGGCTGGACGATCTCTCGACAGATAAATGGGATTAGAAATTCCAGAGTCTCTCTCTCTCTCTCTCTCTCTTTCCCCCCCTTTCTCTTCATATACGTAAATGCACAAAAATATTACTAAAGTTTGATTGAAAAGAACAGAAATTTCTTGTCTATTTCTTTTCAAATTTTCTGATAACAGTCTAGTCAGATTTTTCAAACAAAGATTGTAATTGAAGCACAAAAAACATATAATTAAAAAATATAAAAGGTCAATTGTGCACCTTTATAGATTGTCTTTCCGTTTCTTCCCCCCCATCTCAACTTGATGACAATGCAGACTATGCAGGGAGCGAGGGGGAAAATTCTGCCTTGAGTGACAGCAGGGGGGGATACACACAATCAAAGCGCATCAAGCATATGATAGGAAGTTGTGTCTCACCAGTTGATTAATGGTGTTTTGTAAGTTTTCCTTATTTATTTCAGAAGTGTTGCATTCAGCATAGGGTGATGTGGGGGTCAGCTGGTTGACATTTAATCATTTAATTCATAGACACACAACAAAACTTCCTTTTAAAATTTGAAAAAACAATTTTTCAGTCCAAATGTTTTTTTTCTCCCTTTTTGAACATCCCATCACTTTATAAGAGCTAGTATTTCACCAATGCACAACCCTGCACAGTTGTAGAGGCAAACCAATAACTAATAACCGTTTCCGTACTGGCCCGCATTCACTTGCTTTGTTGGCGCCATTCAACACATGTATATTAGAATGGAAAATAAATTTGGATGATGTATAACAAAAATGATTTTGTAAAAAACCAAGAGGATATGGAAATGAGTAATGCTGACATTATAATGTAATGCAGGGTGTATGAAAAGTTGCTGTGCAGTAGAAAATAATGTCTTAATGCCAATGAAGGACATTTCCAGCATTTCCCTAAGCATTGAATAAATGATAAATAAAACTTTTCATAAGCTGTAAATAAATAAATCCTTTTTATTGGTAAAAATTGTATCATCTAAATGTTTTATAAAAAAAATTAGTTTATTTAAATTTCTATAAACCCATAGAGCACAGTAACTTTTTGGACACCCTGGATAAGGAAATAAATACATTGTTGGATGAAAATTTCTAATAACCCAAAGTTTATCTTTTAGCATAACCCATCTACATGTTCTCATGTTTTTTTCCAAAACTATTTTTGTTTTACATAAAAAAAAACATAGTAAATATAATTGGATCTTCAGATTTTATTTGAATCTTCTTTTCATTGATATCACAATTTTTTTTACATTGAAATATAAAGAAAATCAAATCAACAATTCCATTTCCACTCACCGGATGCTTTTAAGATTCATGTTCACATAATAACAATAAAGATCACATTTAAATATCAATTAGGCATTAGGGTTATCATTGATTGTCTTGAATGCTGTTTATTCAAATTTTTTCTTCTTTATTTTCTTAATCTAATAAAAAGCCAAAAATATGTCCTGATTGGAAGCAACTATTTTCCTAACATTATTAAGATTAGATTATAGAAATTATTCTAATGATTATTGATATTCAAATTATTACTAATATTAAAATATTATACAATATTTGTATATCTACTCATAGAATTGTTACTAGTGTAATTATCATTCGAGTTTATACTATTCATATTATAGTTATGATAGTTATTAAATTTCTGTAAATCAACTCTTAGAATTATTACTATTGTAATTACTATTAATATAAACAATATTATTTGTGTTATAATTATAATTGTTGTTATACAAATATTTAATCATGGAATTATCACTATTTCAATTATTGTTAGTGTTTGTATTGTTGATGTTTTATTAAAATTATAATAATTAAATATTCAATTTCTGTTAATCTGCTAAACAACAACAATCATTATCATCAGTAATTGCTAAGTAACTTATTAGAAAAAATATGAGTTGTATTCCTGTGAACCTCACTTCATCTTTTTAAATAAGATATTTATTTTTTTAAGCAATTTTTTGCTACTTTATTCAATCTACTTTAAACAACAAATGAAACAGACATTGAATTATTGAAGAGGCCATTTTTCTATTATTTTACTTCAGAATTTCTAATTGTGCTAAACTTTTGATATCCCTGTTATACGAGGCTAAACCAAAAATAGAGACATGAAGAAAATCTTGATTTATGGAAGTTGAAAATTTTTTTCTACATAATATCCACCCAACTCAATGCACATCAGCAAACAATGTTTCCATCCAAAAATTCCTTTTTGATAAAATTTAGTTGCTCTATTTTCACTCAGATTGAGTTTATATCATTTAGCTGAGAACATTTTGATTTACTCTTGTATGTTTTTGGAAACCTTGAGATGAGCCTTGATAGTTTGTGTATTGAGTTTGTAGACTGTTTTTCTCATTGTTGTGTGTTCATTCAATAAAAATGAATGAGTGATATTTGTGTGCCCTGTTCTTATACTTGTTATCATCACCTCTTCTATAAGGGTTAGTTTGGATGTAGAGTTAAGATTAAGACAACAGTGCAAAAACTCAATTTACATATATTTTGTAACACTAAAATCAATTTGTATCTGAGAAATTTAGAAGATTTTTTTATGTTCTGCTATAAATAATACAAAACATTGCATTAGAAATAATAGGGAAATAGTTCCAATGTCTATCTTTTTTAAATATATAAAATATAAAAAAAAATTTTTTTTTAACTTTTAATAAATGAAAATTTATCCTGAGACAGTTTGCTGTTGACACTTACTTGGTTTATACAATTATGGTAAAAAAAAGACAAACTTAAAGGCGGGTTTTGTTTTTGATACGTTTGGTAAGTGAACAAGAAAAGTAAGAGTCATCAAAAACATTTAACTATTTTTAATACAGTGATACCTTGAGATACGAATTTATGCCTTGAGATTCAACGAATAAATTGAGATATAATGATTGATGTTAAAAAGAATTGCAAAATGACATCAATAAATAGGAGTGTGTTTGTTCTGCTTCTGATCTTTTTTTCATTATTAGGGCCTAATGATAAAAACCTAAAAAATTAAAATGGAAGCCTAAACACTAATTTGCATATATCTTAACCTTTCTCGTCTTGTCTTGTGTTTATATGGTAGCCTAACTTCTTTCCCTCTCCTCATCTCAGATGCACCCCGTTTGCCATTAGCACTTGATGAGCTGGTGAGTACAACTCAACCTTTCATTGTTTTTATTAACTTTTATTATTGTTATATTGGTGTCTTTACTCTATAATTATTATACGGTATCTAGTTTATAGTTATAAATAAGGTAATTTTAAGTATAATTTTAGGATATTTTAAGTAAAGTTCTTAATTCAGGATTATTTTTTTTTTTTTTTTTTTAATTTAAATTGGAATCATTTTTTGAGATATAATTTTTTCAGATACGACAGCCGACATTTGCATTTCAAGGAATCACTGCATCATTATTAATTGGAATCTTTAAGTTTTCTTTTTTTTTCTTTTATTTTTTCTTTTCCTTTATTTATTCTACTTAAATTGCAAATAAAACAAAATAAAAATGATTCGCTGAGTTTTTTTGGCAGTTTTTTTTTTACTTATCTTAATAAACTGAAACACCAACAAAAACAGTCCACCCAGAAAGTCCACTCCAATAATGAGAAATTCACAGAGCAACATAACTCTTACTTTTACATAAGAAGAATTTTGAGTCAAGAATGTCTTGTTAATGAATTCTTCATAGAGTTGAAAATTTATTTCTCATTCTTGAATACCAAATCCCCACCCCACAACAGTACGCCAAACCAAGACAAAACCGGGTTAAAATTCTATCACAAATAAATGAGAGATTTTTCTTATGAAACAAAAAACAAAAAAATGATCTTGAATGAAAAAATTATATTTTTTTTTGTAGATTCCAATAAGTCAATATTTTAATTTGAGGTTAAATTTTAGAATAGAATTCACATTTATTGTTGATTGTCTGAAATATTATCATGTGTAGCCATTGGTAAAAGCTTTGACTCTGGAATCATATTACACGAATTCTAATCAAAATTAAAACCATTATATTCCCTTTCAGCTGCCTCGGGCAGATGAGGCTCTTTAACTTGTGAGAGTAAATTATTTAGATCTAAGGATAACATTGATTCCAAAACAATGGATAGATGAGACCAGTCAAATCAATAAGAGGTACTCCTCAAGGTGAAGGGCAACACTGATATTTTACTTAGATTATCCCAAAACAAATACATTTATTGGAATGTTTCAAGCAAATGAGCCTGAATTTGAGGACAATTTTTTGTTTATTTTATAAAGTATCAACTTTTTAAGTCATTTAATACCAAGATTAATTTTTTGATAAATGTTCTTTTTGTCCACAGGTATTTTTTTTAATAGCACAATATACACAGTATTTAATCCATAGCTGGAATAGATGTGCGAGGGGGGGATTCATCCCTTTTTTGTAGGTTTTAATCCAAATCCGGATATAAATGGAACAACTGGGAATCAGGGTTGCAATTTCAAAGTCTGACTGCCTATCCACTGTCCCAAGTGGCCCTCCCCTTGAAGACAATAACTTTCTTTGATTTGTTAAGTTCCTCTGCAATCTTTTACTGTTATTTGACGAAACAAACATTTTCATAAATGTTTTTCTTCAATTGACATGATTTTATTGGAGGAAATTTTGTACTAATTAACCCCATATGGGAGCGGAGAGGGGAATTAATACCTTTCTAAAGAGAAATTTGCATTTGTGAATGAAGCACAATCCAATCAAATAATACCAATACTACAAACCCTTACAAGCATTGTGCATTATCAAACATTTTTTGAAATCTCATAATACAAAACCTTAATAACTTTGTACAAATATTATAAATCCCAATCCCTGAAAATGGCCAAAGAGGTCAGAAATTGTTTAGGAAGAAAGCTGGGGAATTTTATTTAGACACTCTATCCCACATCTAAGTTTCTTGTAAGATAACAAGAAAAAAATTGAATTAAAAATATCAAAAAGAAAAATTAAAATTCTTTTTAATGCAACATGTATGAATAATGATATTCTCCCTAAATATACTAAACTTAAGTACTATGTTGTCCCTAAAGTTGGACTGACTGAGAGTGGTTTTTTGTTTCCTATGCGAGCCCGTGTTTTTAAACTACGCCATTATAATAGGGCAAGTTTGTTCATATATTTATAGTTTAAGTGCTCAATACCTCTAATAGAGCATGTGTAGTAGATAAGTGAAGACATGGAGTCAAAACAAAGACCATCAAGTGTTTACAAACTATGTAAACTGTAAGACAACCTAACAATAAACAGTTTCACCTGAATCTTTTCCAGTCTGGTAAACTTGATCCTCTCAGATATTTTTCTTTTAAAAATAAATTATTAGAACAGTGGAACAAATTAAGATTCAGTTTCATTGTTTATCAAATCGTATTTAGATTATTCAATGATGAATCATTTGCTGTGAAGCCACGGTTTTTAAACAAATATTTTTATCATTTCAAACAAGTTTTATAAATGCCTAACAAATTGAAATCATTGACACATTGTTAATTCAAATGCTTAATATCATTAACTGTACTTATGTTGGCAGATGCTTACTTTGAGTGAAAAGATAGCAAATAGAATGTCTCTAACCCTCTCTTTAAAAATCTACCAAAAATCAAGTAAATATCGGATCAATATAAAATTTTTCCCATTATTAAGTGAAGAATGAATTTTATTAGGATATAATGTTTTTTTTTATAATTGTTAATTTTCATTATTGTATTTTTTGTTTTTCTACAATATTCATCTTCCTTCAAACAGAAAGTATCAAATAGAGAAGTAGGAGTTGTATAAGCAAAAAAATATATTTATATATCAATAATGAAAAAAAAAATGTGTTATTAAGTTCTTTTTTCACTTGAAAATTTCGTATTGATTCATTAATTACCTGGTTTTTGGTAGATTTTTAAAGAGTGAGTTAGAAACATTCTATTTGTTATCTTTTCCCCTTAAGTAAATATCTGCCTTTGTGTTTAGGTTTTAGATAAACATAAAAGCCATATAAAATTATAGGCCTTCCATTACTACAAATTTGATGCACAAATCCATCAATTGCTTACATTGTTCAAAAGGAGAGGTCTACTAGGGGCATTGGATAGGCTGTTGAATTTCAGAATTATAACACGTGAGTTTGAATCCCAACTGTTCTTTTTGTGTTCACATTTGGATAATACCCTTGGGAAAAGTATGAATGTCCCTCTAGCTATGGATCAACTAGTGTATACTATGTTATCTTATAAAAAACTATGTGTGGATAAAAGAATGTTTATCAAAAATGATAGTTATCAGCATAAAATGACCTAAAAAGGTTGATATGCTAAAAACACAACAATAAAAAAAAAACAAAAAAAAAAAACACTGTTCAACAACTTATAGCGAGATTAAAATCTTGGAATAAATCTTGATTGAGATTTTTTAAATTGTTTTTCTTTTTGGCCACAACAGCATTTGAAAAAAAAAAAAAATAAATAAATAAACGGGATTGTAAAACTAATTTAGTTAAACAAATATTTTTGTTTTTAGTTCATAGAGTAAATTTTTTGAATAAGATCAGAACA
This sequence comes from Idiosepius hallami, assembly GCA_034780655.1. Classification (NCBI taxonomy): domain Eukaryota; kingdom Metazoa; phylum Mollusca; class Cephalopoda; family Idiosepiidae; genus Idiosepius; species Idiosepius hallami. The sequence continues at coordinate 8,700 of JAUZSX010289461.1, forward strand.
ATATTTGCTATTTAACTTTTGGGAATTATTAATTTTTTCCAGAATTTTTTTTGGGGAATTATTAATTTTTTCCAGAATTTTTTTAAATTTAAGTATAGAATTTTCAGACTATTGTTCTTACCTTTATTAATGATATCTTCACAACATTTCAGTCCCACCCAAAGACAATAATTCCTAAGAATATATATCAAAACTTAACACAACTACCTAGTTATATTTAACAGAAAGAGAACAGTCAAAACAAGGCTCCAAGGACAAATTTACCTTGGACAAAGTAAATATTTCCATTTACTAGCCAAATAAAAAAGTTACTAGCCAAACCCATGAAAGTGTTGTTTCACTCTTATGAATAAACCAATAATTCTAAATTTAGTTACAGTTTAAGAAAATATAATCAATTTCACTTTGAACTACTTTTTCTTCTACATAAAAAGTTATTGAATTTCTTTAGACAATTATTAAACAGCTTTGTTTAATGAAAGAGCATGTTTTTATTTTTTTATTTTCTATTTTGTTAAACTTTTGTTTGTTTCATTAATTTGACTTTGCTCTGTTAATAAAAAAATAATAATGGTTGAAACGACAATTTTTTACTGAGTATTTGAAAGATCGTCGGTAAAAAAAGAAAAACAGTTGCCAAAAGTTAAGGGTTTTATTATTTTTACTTGCCACTTAGAAAAATCATTTGCAAATGCAAGTGTTTCACTGCCAGACTGAATAACAGTAAATTGAATGAGGAATTAAGTTTCTGTGTAAATTCCTGATTATGACATGAAGATTCCCAACTTCGATCACCGGAAAATGGCTGAAGAATTCATCAGCAGCAACATTGGAACAATAACAATAATAAAGATGAGGACAATAGTCGCAAATTTGATGCATAAACCTACGAATAACTGACATTATCTAAAAAAAACTAATGATAGGATTAAAATCTTGGAATACAACTTGTCTTAATTTTGCTTAGAATAAAAAAATAAATTTTTCTTCTTCTGAGATCCAACAACTTTTTTTTTTTGTTTCCTCCCCACCCCGTTTCTAGCCCACCCCCCATCCCCATATTCTTAAGCCTGTTCGAACTCAACAAGAACCCCATCACAATCTTTGGGGTGAGCAAAAACAATGGGCTTGCCGTGGGCACCAATCTTTGATGTTTCACTGAGGAGTCGTATTTTCTTCGAACGGAGATCCTCCATTGCTTTTTCAATGTCGTCAACCTGTTTGGAAATTAAAAATCAAATCAAATCAAATCAACATTATGAATTATTAAAAAAGGAAAAAAATCGAGAAGAGATAAAATACAGGTCTGTGCTTATGGCCCTCGCAGACCCCACGATTGTGGGGAAGGGGGGCCACAAGCTCCCTAGGGGCCGCAAGGCTCCTTCGTTTCTCAGATTTGTTTTAAAGACACCAAAATAATTGTAAGGATTAATTAGAAAATCGTTATCAAAATTTAAATATACATCTATCAATCTAACTTTCTTTCTGCCTATCTTTCTCTATAAATATTTGTATATGTAAAATATATACAAATATACACACACACACACACATATATTTATATACATACACATACATATTATGTATGTTTATATAGTCGAAGGCTCCAGTATGTTGAATGGGTGCAACTTGCCTTTTTAGAAAAAAGGGGGCAGCAAGACGCTTTCTGCGACGGGGTCGCTAAGTGGCTAGGCACGGCACTGATAAAATAAATTTGTGTCTTACACCATTTACCTTTTTCAAGAAAGTCTTTATTCTATTCCTCAAGCCATTCATTTCTCTTGGGCAACGAGGAGAGAACAGAAGAAAAAGCTTGGACTCAGGAATCTTATTACAAGAGTTCAAATCATAGAGAAAAAAACAATTACATTCATTTTCAGCTGTTTTGGGCAGTTAAGGCTCTGAGGAGAGTAACTCATCTAGGTGTAAGGATAACAAATATTTATATTGAAAAATCAACATATAAAGATGAGTGTTAAGTTTTTATTTTAATCCTTCAGAAGAGATTTGGTAATTTATCTATTATTTGGACTGTTGTCCACATCATCATCATTTTTATCAATTTGGCTGATGAACTCTTTGGCCTTCTTCAAGTGGTCAAACTCGAAAAGCTTCTTGTCAAGAAATTTTGTGAAGATAACAATGATAAAGATGGGAACAACAGCTCGATTAATACAAGATTTCTAAGTTGGACAAGTTGGTGTTGTGGACTACTTTCATCATAATACTTACCTCAAAACAAATGTGATGTATTCCACCATTTTTATTCTTCTCCAAAAAATTCCTAATGGGACTTTTTTTGCCAAGTGGATAAAGCAACTAAAATATAATTAAAAAACAATTTGTTAAATTAATTAATAATAATACAATTTATGATAATAGGAGTTTTTGCAATTTGCTCTTGAAATAAAAAATAAATAGCATTATAGAAAACCATAACAATGCGCATGGCCTACTAGGTCATGCACTGTGGTTATATTAAGTTGTCCCAAAAGTTTGTAAAAACTTGCAACCAACAACTTAACGATTAACCAATAACGAAGTTTATTTTATTTTTAAGAAAAGGTGGTTAGTGAAAAAACAAAAATAGTTTTGTTTAATTATTTTGATCATGTAACATACTAAGCATAACTTTATATGTATGTGAAATAATTTTTATATTAGTAAATGCAATATTATTATTTGTTATTATTAACATTCCCGTTAGCCGGAAGAAATAAATGACAGATAAAGGGAGATTACTGTGTTAAAAACTTTTTGAAAAAATTGTTCTTTTTTCACAATCCTTAAAATAAAGGATGATAAATTTTACAATTGTTATTCAGACTATTGTCTTCATCCTTATTATTCTCTGTCTCACTACGTTTCAACCGAATTATCCTTCAGTCTTCCTCAGGGAACTTTTTAAAAATAGGAAATTATTTGTTTGGTAAAGTCATGTGCATTTGAACTCCAGCTGAAAGTGACAACTATCTTGTTAATACACGGCACACAAGCAAAACTATTGACTATCATGTATTTCAAATTATTACAATAAAAAAGAAAATTTTATTGAATCAATTGGTATGAGAAAATTTTTTATCCTTTTTAGCATAAGAATGACACACAAAAAAATTAACTCCAAAAATTTCTAATTTTCTTAATTTACTGCATTACAACTTTTGAAAAATGAGTGTCCATGCTTAGCAATTATATTGAATCAAATATCATTATATTTTCTAATAACTACTTGAAATTCATCAGTTATCCAATAAAAGTTTTAAAATGATATGGTATTGTGTTACAAACAAATTTCAAACTCAGGCTTTGAAAAGCATATATACACAAATGAACATAGTATTAGGTTGTCCCAAAAGTTTGTAAAAAAAAAAATCCCCAAAAAATTGAAATTTTACTCAACAAGTAATATTGAAAATAACAAAAATTATTCCTCAAAATAAAAACTATCAAGTGTTTATGAACTTTTGGGACAACCTAATAACAATTATTGGAGGACTTAGACTTTTGTTTTCATCTCAAGCAGTTTTATTATTATTATTATTCTTCAAAATAATAAAAAAAAACACTCTTACCTCTATTTTCGTCTCTCCAAGGTTAACAAAAACTGTTGTTACTCCATGTTCAGGCAAATCCTAAAACAGAAAACAATTCTTAAGAATATTAATTGGTTTTTATCTGAATGAGATTTTATCATTTTTTGTTATTGAGAACAGACTTATAAAGCTAAATATCTACTCCAAGGACCAATGGAACCACACAGGTTTTAACTGTCATCCATTTTTGAGTTAGCACTGGTGTCATTGATGACAACATAATAGAGAATCATCCAAAATTATGACTGAAAGTTCCATAATCATAGAATGGTTTTGAATTTCACTGAAACGACAAGATGAATTTAGAACTGTCCACTAGCTGATTATAAAATGAACAAGACTCAAGATTTTGATAGACATAACAAGAAGGTGTTACGCAGACAATAGTTGACATAACAAGACAATCCACAGCAGTTTTATGACAACAAATGGAGAGAGAAAGGCTAAAAGAACTATTTAAGACTTCTACTTCAAAACTAAAAACTGTAGACTTATGTGCATGAACATCGGAAGTAGATGTGTTTCTCAATAAATAAAAACAGTTAATTTTTCTTCCTTAAATTTGTGGTTAATTCCTTCCAACTAATTTCTGCTGTGAATGTTTGGTCCATCACATTACAGTTTCAATAAAACTCAAGAAAGTATTTTGCTAAGATTCATAGCAGAATCATTTGTATTGAATAAAAGGTAGAAATATGGTTTGGTTTGGGAAAGCATCTGTTGTAACTGACAATACTATAGAGATTAAGCTATGGAATCCCATGATCAATGATGGCCCACTTGGCCTGGACATTATGTGACCAGAGTCGCCGGTGGGCTGTCACCCACCTATGCTGCACCTCTTGTAAGAGTGGCAGTTTCTCAGATCCAAAAAGGGTTTCATTCGTCCTTTGAAAAGTCTTTTTTTTAATCCTTCAGAAAGACTAGCCACTCTCCTCACCAAAGCTGGTGGAGGAACCAGTTTAGTCAAATAAAGCTTTTAAGAACATTATTTTTTCTTAATGACATTTACAGTCATTTCATTCTGGAAACACATTTTCTAAACAGAAGCTTTTTTTTATATGGACTGCTGTTAGAAAAGTAATAATTGGACTATTTAACCCAAAGCTAGAAAGAAACCAGGGGATTTACACCTTTATCAATGGTATTAGCTTGGAGGTGAGACTAGGATTTGAACCTTGCATATAACAATTGAAAAATCTAAGCACTTAACAGCCAGATAATCCATTTTGACCAAAAATAAAGAAGCTTCACAAATAAAAAAAATGTACTTAAAAAAGCAATCAAAGATAAGTTTCTTCCTTACCAATTTTTCACTGACTTTAGCACCAAATACATCTTGGTATAGTGCCACAGATTTATCCAAATCAGCAACAGCAATTGCTACATGATTAAGTTTTCCAATCTTCCAGTCCTATGTAAAATATATAAAGACATTATCAAACAAGGATAGAACATTAAGTTTTCAAATAATTCAGAATTTGTCTAGACTTTAAACAAATCATTTCATAAATCAATCGTTAAAAACAGTGTTTGTTGTGTTCATTTTTTACCAGATTATTAAGGAATCATTAAATTGGATATGAAAGAAAATCATTTTTCATTTATTATAAAGAAGAAAAAATGTTTTAGTTTTTCACTATAGTTTGTCTAAATACATTAGATAAAGCTAAGTAAAAAAGTAATTTTATGATAATTTGAACTTTCATTTTTATATTAATTTTTGCAAACACTATGTATACCACATTTATTTTATTTTATATGCAATGATTTAATACTTAAGAATAAGAGAAATGAGAATAAACAAAAAAAGGACAAAAAATATTTTTTGCTTTTCCTTTCAGAAAAAAAAGACATGCAGTAAAAAAAAAAGAAGTAAATTTCTTTAAAAATTAAAGAAAAAATTTTAAAAAAGAAATGGAGAAAAACAAGGAAAGACGAGGAAAAATACAAAGATTTAAAAAAAAAACTAAGTAAAAATATATAAAATAAAATAAAGGGAATTTGGGGAAAAACAGAAAGCAAAAATAAATTAAAAAAAAAAGGAAAAATAATGGAAAAAGAAGAAAATGAAGAAAGAAATAAAAGAGAAAAAAAAAAATTTAATAGAAAAATAAATAAATGCCAAATAATTTAAAAACAAAAAAATTGAAAAATAAAATTGAGACAAACCTTTGATTGAATTTTGCTTCCATGAAATGTCTTCTTGCATTGCTGAGAAAGAATACACTGGAAAGACACAGCAAAGAAATATTTACTGAAGATAAATAAATAAATAAAAAGATTGCTTGTTTTTTAAATCCCAAATTACAAAACGGGTTTTTCTTTAAATTGTTTAAAAAAAAAAAAAAGAAAAAAAAAGTTAATCTCTTAAATTTGTTTTTGACTCAACCTGCTCTGTATTGTTTTAGGCTGTTGGCTTAAAAATCTTTATCATTATTCTAGCTTAGTTCCCAACCTTTTTTTTTACCTATGAACCCAATTCCCTTCTTTTTTTCTTGGTGGACCCCGTCATGATTATCGGTCATAAAGTAATATTCTATTTTCAATTTTGTTTTTTAAAAACAAAGAAACAGTATGTGGGGTGTTTTTGATTCAGCAAAAAATATCTTTACAACGTAAATAACCACTTGTATGAAAAACGGTTAAAAAGCACAAATGACATCTTACTGAAGTGAAAAGAAAAAATTTATCATATGAACCATATTTTTCAACAAGTAAGAATTTATACAAGGGTCGAAAAGTCGTTTTTCAGGTGGGGCAAAATGAGACACCTAAATAGGTGTTATGAATGAGCAGCATATTATCAATTATTTAAACTTTTTAAGACAGTTCTTTATTTCTGCTAGTTTAACAGTAAAATGGTCATATTGCAAAGCCAGAAGAAAGCAAATAGCCCTTCCTGCTCCAAGAAATACAAGTACAATACCAGAGAGAAATACATGCTAAGAAAAAAGAAAATGATGGTGTTCATGAACTGTACATTCAGGACAAAACTAAGCTTTTGACAAGTTATATTTAATGTTCATGCATGCAGTGCAGTGCACTTCGGGTAGTAGAAAGTCTTTGTTGGCTGGTATGGGCAACAGTACTATCACAGATGTCACACTTATCACCTTTGTGTCCTTTGTAACTGCTCCACAGTCTGTGACACACAACACAATTGATGTCATCTTCATTCTCCCTTTCTTCTTCATTCATCCTAGATCCTGATTCACCCTGGCCAAAGTTCAATTTCCTTGTTGATAAAGTCTTTTTTTTTTGTAGTACCCTTACTGTTGTTTCTCCCTTTATTTTCTCACTTTGACTTCCAGTTGCAAGCGCTCCTCAGCTGCGACTTAATCACTGGCTGGTCCAGTGTTAATGTTTCACTAGTCAAAATTTCACCATGGGTCGCTTGTACTCTTTTCCATTTGCGTTTCGAGTTCTGTAAGACTTGCTTGGTTTCAGCAGATGGCTTGGATGCAATAGCATTCACAATGGCTTTGCAGAAAATTCGCCAGGGAATGAACTGGCCCGTTTTGCCCCATTTTGGATAGACTTCTCAAAGAGAAAATACATGTTATTGTTTTGCTTTCAGTAAGCGAACCCTTGTGACACAAATTATTTTAAAATTAGAAGTATCAAGAGAAAGAATAGAATATTTCACCTGTCACTGTCATCCACTCTAACCTTCCTCAGTTGTTCAAGATGAGAGAATGGTGTGGTGCAATACATAATGGCAAGATGAGCAAAAAGCAAAAAAAAAAAAAAAAGTTATGAGAAAATGAAAGAGTGACCCATTTCGCCCCAGAGACCCATTATGCCCCACACTTAAACATTGTAAAAGTGAGAAATTCGAACGCAAAACAAACACAAAAATGTTTGTTGTAAATTAAAAATGTCTGAAAAAAAAATGTTAATAAACAAAAATAAGTAAAAAAAAAAGAAAAAGAAATTTTTTTAAAAGAGAGAAAATATTACGAAAATTTAAAATAGTAAAATTTCAGGGCGCCGCCGTATTAGTCTTTGGGGAGCATATTTCAAAATGCAATTTCAACGTTAAACTCTAATCTCCACTTCAACCGATTATTATTATTTTTCTTAAATTTTAAGTTCGATGTTTGCTAACATTAAGTTAAAATAACATCGAAGTATTTGGAGAAGTTTGAGGTTTTTAAATAAAAAAATAGAAAATAAGTTGATTGAAATAAAAACTTTTTTTGTCTATTTATTAAAACGTTTGAAAAAGTGGTTATGTTTGTGGTGGTGGTGTGTGTGACTGTAGTGGTATGGTTGATTCGATTCAATTTATAGATTTTATAATATCTTGTAAAAATAACCCCAAAATTGTCAAAGAGGCTAAAAGTTTAACGTATAAAAACATAATTACATTCAACATTGAATAATGTAATTTTTTTAATTATCAATTAACATTGATTAAATGTAATTTTTTTCTTCTTTAGGGTGATGAAAGTTATCGAAGTCGGAGTGATGAATTGTCGACGTGATGAAAAGTCTAGACCGTGATGAATCGTCGGGTAAGAAAAATCGGTAAACCCACAAAATGATTAACAGGTCAATTCAGTTCGTAAGGAGAAATCACGTTTTTTCTTTCTTTTTCTTTGACAAGAAAACCAAATTAGAAATAATTTAACAAATATTGATTGCCAATTAATTGCTTTCCTTTTAATTTTTATCATGGTTAAAATAATAAAATTATCATTTGTCAAAAAAGTCATGGCACTTTCAAAATAATTACTATCGAATAGTCACGTCACGTTGTTTTATTTTTAAAAATAGGCTAATTAATGATCTTATTTATGTCATATTTTTCTTTGGGGTTTCAGGTTTTTATTTAATAATTATTTCAAAATTTTTATTGCAATTTCAGTTTCACACACTTACACACAAAATGGTACAAAAATCATTTTGAAATCAAATACTGATTTCTATTTTTCTCTTCAATTAATTCTTTGCCTAACTAATCGTTAAATATTCTCTTAATTCCTTTGCTGATAATCTAATTTTAAAAAAAAAAGAACTTTTTTTTGTTTCCCAAAAAATATTTTAACATTAACAGAACAAAAACACTCACTAACAGTCACATTAAGAAGTTAGATAGTTTTTCGAGAAAAATATATAGTTAATGGAATGGCAAATATTTTGTTTTACATATCAAGAAACTGGAGAGCTAATTGTCAAATATAATATTTGTTGTTCTTTCATTTTCACTAAAATTTATTCGAATAATCAATTTAACAGGCCAAAATAAACAAAACTTATTTTTTTTATTAAAAAAAAATTTCAAAACTCATATTTAATTCAATTCAACCTAACCCAACTTTTTTTACCTCTCGTGTAAAAAATGCAAACGATTTGTGTGTATGGACTGTTGTTGTGTGTTGTGTGTTTGTGTAAACAAAACAAAACGATTAGACATAAATTTTGTTGTTCATCGTTCTTTTCCTGTGAAGGTTAAATTTCGCAAATTTACATGTCTTAATTTCTAAAATTAATCAGAATCTAATCTAATATAAAAGTTAAATATGTTTGTCAAAATCCAGACTCTTGTAGTGTAAGAAACAAAAACTAAGCACTCGGATCAATTTATCTTATTTGTGTGTGTGTGTCCTTTCTGTTTCTGTTTTTGGGTGTGATCTTTACTGTGAATTTGACTGATAGTTTAATTTTAATTAACATGAATAAACAAAACTAGTTTTCTTACCAAATTTGTTCGTATCTCATCAAGTTCTTTTATTTTATTGTCACAGTCTGTTAATTCAGTTACTTTATTCCTAAGCTGTTCAGAAAACGAAATAACTTCGCTCTCTTTGCGAGCAATTTCGTTTTTTTCCATGTCCAAGGTACTTTCGCATTTTTTCAATTCGTCCACAACAGTAGCCCCTCTCCTCTCAGCCGTCATCCGCTTCGACATTGTCCGTCTAACCTGTTCCTGCAGGTCTAAAATTTGTCCAGAAAGGTCCCTGTTCCTGTAGGAAAGGTTCCAGTAATTAAAACCTAAGATACAAAGGGCCACACATAACCCTATCAGCAAAAAAGGAGGAGATCTTCCTTGGGGTCTCATAGCTCCACGTACATTCCCGGCCATATTAAATATATGTTGCTGTTGTTGTTGTTTTGTTTTTTAAGCTTTTATTATTTTATTTTAGATTTGCCGTCAATCGTTCTGTCTTCAAACCTCGGCGTCGCTGGTTGGCTGGATTTTCTTTAACTACGGAAGCCCAGAACTACTACAAGAGGTAAATTTAAAAAGTTGCAATGATTGTGTGAATTTATTAATTAAAAGACAATATATTAAAGTTATTCGGACTTCTCTCATATTTTATATATTATCTTCGCAACTGTTTATTTCATTTTCCAGAAAACTACCTGTCAGTAGCCTTTAAATGAATAAATTGTTTGGAAGTTGAGTCGTTGTTGTTTCATTTCACTGTAAGGAAAAATAAATAGTAGCAAATGAGTATTTTAGTTACTTTATTTTAGTTAATAGCTTGCGGGTTTTGCAAACGCTTGATTCGCCCAACAACACTACTTGAATAGTAGCGAAGGTTCATTCTAACAGAAAAAATTTCTCAACAAAATTTTTTTTATTTTTCTCAAGAAAAAATTTTTTTTTATATTTCCTAAATATATCGTTTTTAATTCATTTAAGGTTATATTTGAAAAAAAAAACAACATTATTTTAATTACTTTTTAATTTAGAAAATTAAAATTTTTTTTTTTTTTTAATTAAAAAGTCATTATTCAATTTATTTATTTCAAGTTCATGTACAAATCAATATTTGAACAAAAAAAAAACAATAAATTTTTGCAATCAGTCCCAGGAGAAAGGTGTAAATTATGTCAAATTATCTAAAAGTTAAATGGATTCAGATTTCAAACAAATTGCTTTTCAAACTTGGTTTCTGAATGGATTAAGTTCGAGAAGCAAAGTAGAAGTACCAGTGACCACTGTGTATCTAACAACTAGTCTCTCTGTTTCTCTCTCTGTGTCACCTCACATACTCTCTCTCTCTCTCTCTCTCTCTCTATATATATATATATATATATATATATATATAAGAGTGATATATCTTTTTTTATGTACATACAGTGGACAGTGCCACACAAAAGTATTGGATACATTACATTTTTCTTAATAAATCTAATTAGTGGCCAAAATTTTTCCAAAAATTTGATTAGTATATTCAAATCACTATTCCAACCAACATTTGGGGTGTTAATAACAAAATCAAAATTTTGAAAGTTTATATTTAAGGGAAAATATAAATTAACAAATGCGAAAGTATTGGATACGTTTACATGTTTTAGATTCATTACTTCTATGGAATTTTGACTTGTCATGATTATTTTGTCATTTACGTAAACACAACCCTTAAACAATGCTACTTTTCCATTTAACAAACTGACCTTGGCTTAATTTATAACAAATTCTCTTTGTTACTCAAACTTATCCATCCATGTTCGAGCCTAGGTATTTCCTCATAACAAGCCATGTTATGTTGTTACAATTTTTCATCAAACAGTATTGGTAAATTAGAAATCATCAATGGGAAACTAAATGGGTTTTAGAGCAGCGATATTCTGGAGAAAAACCTCCAGAAATCTGTTGATTTGTTGAGACATAGTCATTTTGTGTATCAAGACAATGATCCCTAAAATACTGCCAAACTAACCAAAGAAGAATGGCTTTAAAATAATGAAGTTGGCATTCTTGTTTGACCAGTCAGTCTCTGGACCTCAACATGATTAAAAATTTGTGATGGAATATTGACGATTAATATTGACAAGAAGAAACCACACAATATTCAATGTTCTGCAAAGAAGAATGGTGCAAAATAGCTGTGTGTGTATCTTTGGAAAAACGTGTGTAAACTGTAGAAGACGGTTAGAAGCTGTTAAACACCTAAAAAAGCCTATGCACCCAAATACTAAATCAATGTATCAAATACTTTTGCATTTGTGAATTTATATTTTTCCTTAAATATAAACTTTCTAAATTATGATTTTGTAATTACTACACTAAATATTGGTTAGAATGATAATATACTGACAATTTTTTTTAATTCAAATAGTTAAATACAATTTTAAATTATGAATTCTGACAGATGTAACTGTCCAGCCAGCTCCAGCCAGCACCCAAGCAATGCTGGTTAAATCTGCTTGTATTTAATTTTTTTTTTTCTAAATATTTACTTTAAAACGAATAATAATGGTTAGGTATTTTTAGGACAAGAACCACACTTTTATTTCTTAATATTTCATAATTTAAAATACATATTTCTAAATTTTACATTGTTGTTTTAGACTTCGTTTAAGATTATATTTGTTTTACTTTGAGAATAGGCCTTATACCCAATTTCTTATTTATTTCTTTTTTTTCTTTAAACTACTTTAATTTTTCTGTTAAACAAAGTAAACCAATATGGAGAAGATGTATAATCTAAAAGTATTTGGTAGTGTTTTGTAAATATTTTTTAAAAATGCACCAGATTTGAACATGTGTAATACGATTCCAGAGCCTATGCTTTTACCATTGAATGCTCTAGCTCCACCTTCGCTGCCCAAGAAGAAAAAGAAGCAATATTCAGTTAAAATAGAAGTGAATACAATTTCTGAATCTGCCCCACTTTTCCAAAAGCTATGTAATAACTTAAGTAAAAAAACATTAACACGCTTTTATAATAATGAGTAATCTCTTTTTGTTCAAATATACACTGTATGATATTTTATAAAACCTGTAATAGTGAAAGGTATTTTTTTTTTTAATTGTTGCATATCAAAAAGAAAAATATGTCAGGAAGGTAACCAGTTAGCCATGAAAAATTTTTCTTGTGTATTTTTTTTTAACATTTGAGAATGTGATTTAGGTCAAACAGATCACTCAAAAGGCATATTAAAAAAAAAACAAAAAACAAAAAAAACATAAAGATATAGATAGTAATATAGGATAGACTGAATTGAAAAATAAATTAACCTATAGAGAAATATAATGATCTTTCTATTACCATGAAATTGTCTGTTTTTCTACATTTTGCCACCAGTTTTGATTAATTTTTTTTGCATCATAGTCAATTTATACAGAAAAGTTATCTGTGCAGTTTAATGTCTTCAGGTATACCATACTTATTTCCTTTGACTTTATCAATTTAATAGTTGATGGAATCTACAGTGTGAATATATATATATATCTTTCTTGCTTGCATTCTTTTGTCGCATGTTCTTTTGACATTTTTACAAAACATCTTTTTTTTTAATAAATAATGTTCTTAAAAATTATTTAAGATTCTTTTGCTATTGTCGAAAATTATTTTGTTCAGTTTTGGGTTTTTGTTTTTAATATGGAGTGCTTCTAATATTGTTAATCTTACATTTTTCTATTATTTTTGTATTATTTTTATTTTGTGATGAGACATCATAATATAAGTATTAACTTTTTTATTCAGACTTCTGTCCTCATCTTGGTGACTAGGCCAAAACGTAGTGTAAAAACATCAAATTACCAAGATGAGGACAGAAGTCCGAATAAAAAAGTTAATTCTTATTTTTGTATTGTTTATTAGTAGTTGTTTGTATTCTTTTGTTGTTGTTTTTATGCTACTATGTTGTTGTTCTATATGTTTTTGATGTAGTATTGTTATTATGTGTACTTAATCTTCTATTTAATGTTGTTCTCGTGTGGCCAATATTGGTAATATTTTTTGAGAAAGATTTCCAAGTGGGCATATAGCGATTTTGCTGATTTTACTTACTTTACTATTTCTAATTATAAGGTTTTTGGCTAAATATTTTTTGTAGTGTATTATTAATTTAATTTTTATATCTTTGTTTTTGTATTAATATATCTATTTATAATGTTTTTGTTTAAATTAAATATTCATCTTTTTTATATATTTATATGTATGTATACATGTATTCTAATTTTATAGATATCTGTTTTCATTCTTTGATATTGATCAGTTAGTGTTAATGGAACATATTTTTTGTAATTTTTAATAACTGAAAAAAAGAGAAATAACTTAGGAAATAACCCTTGGGAATATCCAGGGTTATTTAGCATGAGCTGGGGAACAAATGTTTCTTTCCCTTCCTTGATTAATCAAAATCAATTCTTTTAACCCATCATCATAACAATCAATATCTAGAAAATATTGATTACTCCAAAATTTAGATATTAGGACATCAAGGACAGAGCAGTTCATAAAAGAAAAAAAAAAGAAAAATACGAGAGAAAGATTCCTTTCAACATGCAATATAAACAAATATGGCTACCAAAGTATCTGAAATTTGACAGCAAAACAGAGGCAACAGAATGAAAAAAAAACTACTTCAATTCACATAAAGCAGAAAGCAATTGCTAACTTCTGTTGGCAAAAATGAACAATCTCATTCATAAGCAGCCAACTAAATAAACTATGCCTGAAGACAATTAGACTTATATTGATAAATTCCCTTTGCCATGGCAAAGGCATTTCAAATTATCATAGCACTATGTAATATAACCAATCTCTATTCAATAAGTTAAAACAAAAAACACCCAAGATGAAGGACTTCTACTGGAAATTAAAATTAATGGATACTACATTCCACTTTAAAGATCAAAGTACAGAGATAAAACCTCAGTTAATTTGTATATCAGTCTACCAAATGAAACTAATGAAATTATGTCTCTAAATCAAAACACCTGGAACATATGTGCTTGGTTACTTCCCATATATCTGCTCCTTGAAAATAAATATTGGAACAGACATCAGGAAATGGAACGTTTGGACACACTAGCCCAAATTGATAAATGACTGATCAACTAATTTAAGCATTGCTGGCAAGACCCAACTAGCAGCAGTGACATGGAATATGTCTTATATACAGATAAGCTTCAATATTTTTTGAACTAATAATAGCCACAAAATGTTTAACATATTAACTAACTCAGATGCCATTATAAACATTTTTTCAATATAGTGTTTAAATGCTTAACATTTTTGATCCACAAAACTCTTATATCTGGCTTCAGCATAAAAGAAACCACCTTGGCTCTATAAAAGCTTCTAGCATTCAACTGCTTTTTAAGTTAATACTATTAGTTTTTTTTTTCATTACAATAGATTTGCAAAGCCAAAAAGAGCCTTGCAACTCTCTGAACCCTGTGGCTCCTGGTGAGCTTGGATCCTCCCTGCAATTATGGGGTCTGCAAGAGCTCTAAGTATGGCCCTAGCATTTGATATACCATCCTAAAAAATAACTAAAAACAGTCCTAGCCTTGATTCTACTTTATATAAATGGCTGATCATACACTGAATTGTTCTGGGGAACTGAACTTATTCATTCATAATACAAAAGTTTCATCTCTCTGTAGTGTTGTTGCATTATTGTAGATATTAACAATGTGACGGTGAGACTCTTAGATGGTAATTTCTCTCATAGATGTGCATCAGATTCAGAGATGCATTATTGAATTACTCCATGCAGAAAAAACTGAACCGAACAAAATTCATCACTTTTACAAACCTATTATAGTTGATGTCAGCATAGTTAGGAGATGGGTTTGTTGATTTCAGAGTAGTGGTGCTGGTGTGGTGCTGGGGAGGCGATATACATGTGAGTGGCTCTGGGCACAAAAACATATCACCTCTTCATTGTTGGCAAAAAATAACTTTAAAAAGTAAGTGACATTAATTTTCAGAATGACCCTCATTTATTGACAATAACAATCAACAACAATAACAAAATACAATAAAATAAAATCCTTAAAATAATGTGAAGGTTGTTGAAAAGATTTATAAGTTGTTTTCTAGGTCATCTAAAGGAATGGTTGGTTGAATCTGATGGTATGGTTTGTGAGTTGTCAAACAAGAAACTAGGTGTGATTTTTTGTTTTTTTTCATTTAAGTGGTTAGTTTTTGGATTGAATTTTTTTTTCTTTACGAATGATTACGGTAGGTGATGGTGATAATTGTTCCCGGTTAAAATCGTATAAAGAGCACCAGAAAAAATGGGCAATTTTACATGGTAGGAAAAAAGGGCAATTTTAAGACCATTTTTTTTAATAGGGAGGGGTTTGAAGGGTGTAAAGCTCCAGTTACTATACGACCCTCATTATTTTGGGGGGTCTTCTTATGGGTGGGAGCTAAAGACTTCCACCTGACTTAAAACGATTAAATAATTTATATATAATTTTGGGGCAGGGTGTAAGCCCCTGTTAACATACCTTCAATATTTGGGGGGTTGCTAGAAAATTAAACTATTTGCAGTAGTGTTTTCAGATTTTTAAATAAAAAATAAATGATAAATTAATTAAAATAAATGTTTTGTTTATTTGTTAAAAAGTGACATCACTGCTGACTGCCTGAATTGGATGTTTACCTTAGAAACCTTTGTAGATGTCTGATTTACATGATCTAAGTATTGATTCCAAATGTTTTCTAACAAGCTGATGCATATATTTCTGATAATAACAAGGTTAAATCTCTCTTATACCTATTTATCATGATGGTCGCTAGTCAATTTTCACTAAGTGATAATATACCTATCTGCTACTGTTTAACAGCTGCAGAGTGATGAGCAGGAAAGCTCTGCCTGAGAGCACCTGTGTCTCTTTGCAACAACAGGAACACTTAGTCAGTTCCCAATAGCTTGCTTCTATTGGTGGTAATGTTGTCTAAGTTATACCTCTCCTTTCTTTGTCCAACTCCATTCAGTGGGACTGCTCATGTCTGGATTACAAATCGGTGCCTGGTCCCAGATGATGCTGCCTGGTAGGCTGTACACTTTACATGTTATATAAGGGCTGCCTGTGTCGGTGGAACTGAATTGTATGCCTGGGCAAACAGGTCTAGCCTTGCTTCATTCACCTCAGTGGCTGCGCTTGATCTGTGTACATGAGGAAAACAAATCTTTCTAGCTTCTCCATGTCAAGATCATGAAACAATGTTGGGTGCTGGCTGAGATTGGTGAATATTTAATATTATCAAATTTATTACAAGTCTGCTGTGCAGATTTCTTCGCCTTCCCAGGGAAGGTAGACACAACGTCCCATCCAGTGAATGCATGAAAGTAGGGGATTCCTCATGCTTTCTCAAGTCTTTCTACCTCATGGACTGGGATCCATCCAATATGGGTTCCTTGGCCAAAAAATATCCACATTTCTTGAAGACCTAGTTCCTAGAAGGATGGCAGTATAGAAATTGCAATGACTAGCGCAACGGTGCTATTAACCTCAATGATTATGATTATGCTCCCATCAGTTGTTTGATCCATGGCATGAACAAATATTCAACATGGGAAAACAGAATCCAGCGACTTCACTATGTTACTATGTGCTTCTTCTTGCTCTTGCACCTTTAGGTATGCTTGAACTCAATTGTACAATACCACCAAACATTTAGGGTGATATTTAATTTCTTGTGCTATGACATCTTTTGCACTTAGTTTAGCAAGAAGTTTTCTATCACTGAGTGTTTGGCACATTCATTTATTCTTCTGTTCACTTGCATTGTCATTGCTTCTTTAAACACCCTTCCTTCAGTTTCGCAAAAAAAGGCATTGTATTTTAGCTTCTTAGACCTTTTTTGGGATCTTACTTCTTCTACACTCATCACAATCTATACTAAAGTGAATAATAAGCCACAGTTTTTAACAAATAAACAATAAACAAAACATTTATTTTAATTAATTGCTTGATCTTTTACAGCTCTCTGTAATTTTGTGTACTTAACAAGAAACCTGCAACTCTCATGATATTGTGCATTATTTTTTCTCAAAGTTTCCACTTTGGCCGCCGTTTCAGCGGCTATCTTGGATTTTGAAATGGCCAATCGGCAAGATTTAATTAGTATCCCTTTAAGTATAATCGTGGCAAATTTGATGCTTATATAATCATTTGCATGATTTTTTGAGCAAATTTCAGGTGGCCATTTGTCGCCATCTTAAAAAATGGCCGCCATCTTGAATTTTCAATTGGCCAATCGGACAGATTTGATTAGTATCTCATGGAAAACATTTGTGCTAAATTTGATGCTTGCATCAACATTGGAAGATAGGGCCTAAAAATGCATTTTATCTGTTCCACCAAGTTCTTGATGTCGGACGGGATGCAGGGTGATTACGTGATGAAAAAGCCATGTGATTAAAAGTCTAGCGATTAATGGTCGGGTGACGAAATGTCAGGTGATGGAAAATCGGTAAATTCTCTAAAAAAATATTGAAAGTATGTTAATTGAGGCTTCGGCTTTCTACACATAAATTCAAAATAAATTGTTTAATCGTTTTCCACCCAGCAGCAACCAAACCATCTCACTCACGCCACACTTGACCGACCGACCGCATCATCCACAGTCGCATGGTAAAAAAAAATTGGGTACACAAAATTAAATTTTTAAATTTTCTTTCCAGTGTTAAGTTAAAACTTCAAGAAATATCTTGAAAAGGATATCTTCTAGTTTAGCGTTATAACACCGTAAAGTAGCTTTTTAACGTATGCAATTGCTTAGTGAAACCTTTTTTAAAACCTAACAAAAATCAAGTAATAATCTAATCAACATGAAATTTTTACTGATTAAGTGAAGAATAATACCTTATAACAGTGTAATTGTTTTCATCATCGATAATTCTGCCGGTCACAACTACTTTAAGACTAGACAAAGTTACAAAACTAAACTAGAAGATAAGATAACCCTAAAAATATTTATTTTGTGTCAATATAGTACCAGAAAATAAATGTTACTTTAACTTCCATAGTTTGATCTCTCTTGAAATTTGAAAAATAGTGTAGAAAGAGAAGGAAATGTTGAAAAAACAAAACAAAACATAAATCCTAGGCTAAGCACATTTTGGGTACCAAAGAGGGCGATACGAGTACTGGTTATCTGCCCTTATGTCTGTCTTTTTTTTTAAACACATGTACCAACAATAAATTCAAAATGGCAGCGGCTTGCATTAAAGTTTCCCAGTCGAGATTCGCTGCTCTCAAAATTGACAATGACAGCGACGAAGAGGTTAAGAAACCGGCCAAGACTCACCCACAATCTACTCAGCAACAAGACCAGCAACAATCGAAGAAGAAAGTCAAAAAGAAGAAGCCTGTTTTAAACGAAACTGCCGTGGTGAGATAACAAAAATCCTTTCTCTTGAATGAAAAAAGAAGAATTCATTAATTATTTGTTTAAAAAACGAAAAAAAAACCCCAAAAAAACACAAAGTCCGGGATCTAAAATAAGCAGAATAAAAAGTACTTATAAAAAAACTTAATTACGGAAGGAAGATTCTCGACAATAATGTAATGTCTTCGCAAGTTTCTTTTCAGGAAAAAAACACTAACAACAAACACGATCTCAGTTTAATACCACCAACCACCATCAGGCAGTCGATTAATGATGTTTTTCTTTCTTTATTTATTTTTTACAAAAATGGATTTTCAAAATAAATTAAAAAAATCTTTTTATTTTTTTTTTATTAAGCTTATATACACCTGCCCCCTAAACACACACACACATACAAAAAAATGTGGTAAATAATAAGTAAATAGTTGAAAAGAAAAACTTAAGAGTCACTGGAGTCGGAGTTACCCATTTAACTCCATATGAACTGATTAAACCAGAAATTAATAGATTTTTTTAATTTTCGATAAATATTTTGTTTTTCTTTTCTAAGGCATACACTTTTTTTGTACGTTAATTTCAATTTTCTATTTCTGCGTGCGTTATTCAATTTTGAATTTTTTTTTCTTCAAAGTGTTAAGTTTCTAAAGTTATTACTTCTTTTTATAAGCTGTAACGGTGAGAATTCAAAAATTGTAATGCTGTTGCGCCGAGGCTGCTTTCTAGGAGACGAATAAATAAAAATTACAATTTATTTTTTATTTTACTTTATTATTTAAAAAAAATATTTGATACCATAAAGTAAGCAATCAATTAATTACATCCAGTGATGTCACCAGCATCAGTGAGTGGAGTGAGCTCACCACTCACCAGTCACCACACACAAACATTGGAGAAATTAGATTTTTTAAAAAAACTTATTTTTAATTTTAATTACTTTGTTAGATTGCCCTGATTTGCCCAAAATTAGAAAAATAAATGATATTTATGGTATGTTATAAGATTTAAAAGTTTATTTTAAGCATTAAAAATATTTATTAATCATTATTGTGCCTGAAAATAAAATAATTGACTGTTGAATGTGTCAAACTCAGCTCGAGGTTCAAGGGACGCAAACAGTAACACAACACAACAGCGAAAGATTTTTTTTTTCCGAGCTTAAAGATTCTTGATTTAGATTTAACATTTTTAGTGACACG
This sequence comes from Idiosepius hallami, assembly GCA_034780655.1. NCBI lineage: Eukaryota > Metazoa > Mollusca > Cephalopoda > Idiosepiidae > Idiosepius > Idiosepius hallami. Next base: position 28,590 of record JAUZSX010289461.1, read on the forward strand.
GAGGAGAAATATTTTATTTGAACATTTCCAATAATTGTGTTCTTTGTGTAAAAAAAAAAAAATCCTAACAGTGTTTTAAAAAACAAAATTACTGGTTAATAGCAATTTATGGTTAAAAACACATACCTTAAAAAATGTAAATCAATCATTTAAAAACTATTTAAAATTTATTAAAACTTATTTCTCACTAGCAAATTAACCCGCCCTTCCCCAGATGATGTGCAAATGTCTAATTTTATATTCATATATATACACATATATACATGTGTGTATTGTATATTCCTTGATGCTGGAAAGAGGAACTCGACAGTGCACAGCAGTGCAGTGAGTGTGCTGTAATGAATAAGAAAAGTGCTCAATATGGTTGTAAAGTTGTATTTATTCAACATTTAAACCCTACATATATATATATATATATATATATATATATAAATATATGGTGTATGGTCCTGTCTTCTCATCATCCGTCTACTCATCACGATCTATTCAAAAAAGTATTAAAAAAAAAAGAAGTATTCAAAAAACCAGAACTGCACCAAATTATAAAATACTTGAAAGAAGCAAAACTATTTAAACTTCTCT
>JAUZSX010289472.1:0-14377 GCA_034780655.1 Idiosepius hallami
TCAAAGAAAATAAATTAATACTTTACAAATAGTTTTATTGTCAATTACACACACAGGATTTTTTAAATACACGGACCCCCTATCTTCTTCTTGCGGACCCCCTGTGGTCCGCGGACCACAGTTTGAAAACCCCTGGTCCAAATCATTAAACTATGAAAATTTCGTTGGTCTGAACTGAACCATTATACAAGTTTTGGTGGTCTAAATAATTCAAGGCGCTCTGTCTGTTTTCTGTAATTTTAAAATTTGACACTATTTTTTCTGCTCAAAATCAATTAGAAAGAATTGTTAATTTAACCTTTGGCCTGACGTAAGTAAAAGAAGACACGCCGATATTTTGGCTCTAATATGATCGTCTAATAAAACAGAGCTCAACCAGCAAAGCTCTCCTCCTCCGATATTGACTGGTTGATAATTTTACGAAGTCATAGTCCAACGGATTAAATTTCCTTTATGATTGCTCTCTCTGCTGACTGCGTGTACACACCGACCGCTTCTTCTTGCTCTGTGTGCACATTGCATTCATTGCACTAAAACTAGTGGAAAAATTGGAAAATTAACAAATGTAAGTTGAAAAAACATCAAATAAAAAAATAGGGTTAATTGTTTAATCAAATTCTCTTCATAAATTTCTTTTAGCCTCTTCTTCCGTGAAAAAAAAAGTTTTCAGGTCTCATTAAACCTACCTAAAATAGATCATAAGGTTTTGAGTTTTGGAAAAATATCCAAACTTCTTTGTCTTTAAAATAATTTTGAGCAAGCTATCATTTGAATTTAAAAATCAATATAAAAGATATATATTAGTAATATTATTCAATTTCTGTGTATTTATTGGTGTTTAATGTTAATTATACAAATTCTGTGTAACTGCTCAGTGCTCAATTTAACAGCATTAAAATTACGCAAAAAACAATTTTAAAATTAAAATAATTTTACTTTCAACTAGAAATTCTTAATTGTAACCTAACAGAAACAAAAAACAACCCCAGTGAAATGTATTATAAAAACTGTCAGTATTTGTGAGATGAATTGTACCGTTTAAAAAAAAATGCAGCAGCACAACAACAAGTCAACAGTCAACACTAGTCAAGTCCCGTGTAAGAAAAATCGAATGTAAACTAAATGTCATTTGAAAACAGACAAGCGTGCAAATACGAAAATGTGGCTTGGATATTGTTTTCGGAAATCTATTTTCATTTTTGTTTCACTTAAAATAAAAACGATACAATCACTTTGGCACCCCTAAAAAAGAAAGAAAATCGAACTGCATAAAATCGTAACGTTTTAAAACCCGTAAGTAATATCATAATTCAGTTTTAAATTAGCTTGAGTTTAGTTTCAATTTCCATTAGGAAAATATACGAATATTTCACTAAACGCTTTTCAAAATAACACGGTTTAAATGAAAATACTGGAAAACCGAATAAAACTTTCTCGTGTTTTTTTTTTAAACACAACCCCGCAAAATATTTTTGCTTTTTAATTACTAAGACTTATTTAGTAAATAATCAGTGACACATATTGTTTGAGGTAACAAGAATTTAACAAGAGATCAACAATTACATTAACAATTATTGCTTAGGAATGTAAATGCACGAGGCATTTTTTTTAGCTTACTTCATATTACAAGAAAATGCAAATATTTTCATTGGGTAAAAATTAATTAATTACTATAATTATTTTATTTTTACGTAAAGTGAAAAATGATTCTCAAAATTTAGAGCTTATTTTAATGATAAGCAGACACTTTCGATTGTTTATGATTATTTTAGTTAAATTATATAAACTTAGGAAATTATTTTCTATCGCTTTCAATAAATAAGTCAGGAATTTATCAGTAGTTTTTTTCAATTTTACTGAAGGCCTAAAAAAACAAACACGAACAAATTTGGGGTCTGCCTAAGATTAAAAAAAAAAGATGAGGGTTGTCTCTTTCTTGGTTTATCATCCTCTTCATACTTACTGCTATTTTTTAAAAAATTATTATTTTATTATTATGGTGTTTAATTCTTTAATAAAACGAAAAAAAAACAAAAAAAAAAAACAATTGGTGAGGGTAAATTTAGCGAGCGGACGCTCCACACTCTCTCTCACTCTCTCTCTACAATGCTTCTTCTTCTTCGTTTTGTAACTTCTTATCGGCTGTTCTGGTTTTTTTTTCAATTTTTATTTTATTAGTTGTCGTCATCGTTATTTACCATCCTCTGAAAAACAAAAATCATTGAAATTAAAAGCTGTTAAAGGACGATTCTAATAAAAATGAAAACAAGTTTGCTCGGAGTAAAAGAAAGCACTTCTTGTTATGACATTACTTTCCCTCTCTTTCTCTCTCTTCTCCCCTCTGTGTATTTGTCTTTCTATCTCTAACTCCCAACACGCTAACGCAACAACTAGGAAACGAAGGCTTCTTCTCCAAATCCATCCATCCATCCATCCTCTTCTTTTTTTTTCCTCATTCAAGTACGTACCCGAAACTAAAACAAAACCAAAAAACAACAACAAAACGAAATAATAACCAAAGAAATATTAATGTAATATTTATTGGTGTATATTTTTGGGGCAAGAAACAAAAACAAACAGTAATATTCATTTTTTAGAATCATTCACTCCGCTAACTGATTTTACTGTCCAAGGCCCACTAAAGAAGAATTAATATCCCCTCCAAATACACATATTATTGCACCCAAATGCACCATTTTCTGCTAATAACTAGGCCCAAACATCACCTAACACTATTTATGTATTTAGTATTAATGATATTTTAGTTATTGCACTTACTTCACAATTACATTAACATATATCGGTAAGATTTTGTTGTTATCGTTGTAAAAATGTTTCTCTATTGTAATTCATTTTTTAAAACCATATGCATTATTTATTTAAATTATTTTCCCATATTTGTTGTTTCGTCTTCGCTTTATTTTATTTTATTTATTTATTTATTTTTTTGCTTTTTATTTTAAACTTTTTTTTTCTAATTCTAGATTTTTATTGTGCTTTCTTTTCTTTTTTCTGTTTTTGCTTTCGTCGTTTCTATTTGTTTTTCATGTTTTTGTTTCTTCATATTTTAAAATTACTTCTTGGGAGAGAGACAGACAAAAAGCCCCTTAATTTCTGAGTATTTTATTAAATATGATATTTTTAGTTTCTTTTTAAATAAACAGTGTAAATTCTTTTAAAAAATGATGCGACAACATGCTTTTTTTTACTAAATTGCTTCTTGTCGGAACGTCGTCGATATTTTTGTTTTAATCTATTTAATCGGCCGTTTATTATCGAATATCGAGAGTTTAGAAGACTAGTAAAAATATTCACCTCTATTAATAGATTATAATCATTAATTTTAAGTGCTTCTTCTTCATCAATATTTGCCACCTGATAATGAGAAGGAATAATAAACTCCTACCCCGTCTCTCTCTCTCTCTTCCAAAAGATGGACGAGCCAAATTCGGGATTCTTTCATAATTTTTTTCCATAACTCAATAATTACGATAGTTATTGATTATCGGCGTTTTTAGTTATCAAAAATGAACATTTTTTCTGAATTTGATTTAATTTTTAAAGAGAACAAATTCAATTCTTCCCTTGAATATCCTGGTTTATTTTCAAAGCTAAAAATAGTGACTACTGACTCGACTACTCACTCCAGTGACTCTGACTCAACTCAAAGACTCGCTTTTTGAAAAATACATCTAAATTCCAATCTGATCAATAAAACAGATTTGGCTGTGGAATTTATAAGAATCTTTATTTTTATTATCAAAGATTTTAGTAGAGGAAAATGAAATTAATTTTAATATAAATAATTAGGAATGAAAATGATGAGATGCCTCTGCTTGTCGTCTGCTGCTGCTGCAGACTCAGTCAGCTCTCTCTGCTATGAATGAATGCAATGCAATGCCGTTCAATTGCTAAAGCTGTTGGTGTGGTCTTCTTGCCCACCCTCCTTCTAAACTTCGACTGCTGCTGCCGGTCGGTCGGTCTGCGGTTTGTGTTAACTGTTACTGTTGATGATGTTGTAGTTGCATGATTGTTGCTGTTGGTTGTGCATGCATGTCAACGTATTTTCTGTTTGTTTCTATTAATATTATTTCCCTCTACTAAATTTTTTTTCTAAATAAACAAACACGTAAACACCCAGATTATCCCCTTACCCTAAAAAATCAATGTAAACCAATAAATGCATACCCCCTTTTGTCGTTTGATCATAATGTTGGTGTTTACACCAAGCCAAAAAAAAATGTTTTTTTTTTTATTTAAATAAATTCTGTGAAATAAAACGAAAGCAATTAAAATTTTTATTTAATTATTAAATGCTTTAAGTTCATCGATCATTAGTGATATTGGTGTTAAGTTTTATTTACTGTTGCTACTGTTTTTGTTCAGTGCTGTCTGCTAGTGCTTTAACACACTGACTCGTTGGCTGCTGCTAGGAAAAACAACTAGCGTGGGTTGTTGTTGGCGTGGCTGCAGGCAGCTCTTTGACTTTGGATGTAGTGTGCATCCAATGACTTAATTTGTTAGTGACTGAACTGAACTCTTAAAAAATACATTAAAGTTTACTGAAAATTGCTAAAACATTTTATTCTAGAATAATAATGCAGTAAAAAGAGGCATATTGAAAAATCTTAAGAATGAGGGTGGGGTAGGCGTCTGGAAAATGTAATACAAGATTAAAATAATTTATAACATTTTTTTCAATAAATTAACAAACACCGTTTGTTCGTTAACCATTCTTTTTTTTTATTTGGTTTGAAAAGACGGACTTCAGACAGGGCTGTTGCTGTTTGTGTGGTGTTGGGCTGAGGGTTGTAATAGTATTTTTTTGTTTTGTTTTATTTTTTCAGGCTTTGTTGCCCATACGCACCCAGTCACCCTCTTGATGCCTCCCTCTTTTAATCACAATTAGAGGTACTATAGAGGGCACCGACACCACCCACACACCAACAACCATCCTAACCTGAGTTACATTTACTGTTAAAATGACTTCTTGAAATCCAAGCTCATTCCCTGAAAAACGTATTAATTTCAAAAACGAATGTATTTTTGTTCATTAAAATACGGCTTAAAATAATAACAAAATAAAATAAACTTTTTATTAATTTTTTAAAAGATTATAATAATTCAAGAAAAAATGTATTTTCGTAAGTTAAAAAAAGGATTATAGTATAGGTTTTGAATGAAATTTAATTAGTAAAGTTCAAAATTGTTTTTCTCCAGTCTTCTAAATTGTAATTTGTTTTTTTGTAAACTTTCTATAGTTGAGACCAACTTTGAAAATTCTTGATAATGTGACGTGTTTCTGCTTGATCCTAATAATCAGTATTTTGGTTATTGGTTAATAAACTATTGATCAATTGGAGTTAAATTAGAACCGGATTTAAAGAAATAATGGATAATTAAGGAGGAACTGATTATTCTTTTGTTACTTTTTTCTTTTTAGCACAAATGCAACTTCAGGTAATCTAGTCAGTAGTGTCGTTGGAAAAGACAGCAAAAATGCACACACTGTGACAATGATGATACATTATTGACACCAACTGAACTTGACACACACTTAACAAATTGATGAATTTATGTTAACCCTCTCCCACTCTCCTCCACCCTTCCGTTATTGATGATTATAATCTACAATTTAAGGTCCTTTCAATGAAAATAAGCATTAGATAAAACCAGAAATCTTAGACTAAAAAAATAAGAAAATAAAAAAAACACTTTGAATGCTTTTTTTTTCAAAATTGATGCTTCTTTTATTTATTTATTTATTGTTGATGCTTAAAGAAAAAAAGTTTTTGTCTAGTGGGTGCCTTAAAATAAATATGTTTAAGTTTGACGAAATATTTCCTTGTTAAATAATAAAAGAAATTAGAATAACATTAGTTTTCTAAATTCAAAATAAAAACCGACTAATTTTTTTTATTTGAATCCTTACTGAAACCTGAAACATTAAAAAAATAACGAAATTCTTAGTTGCAGGCAGGCTGCCTGCGTCTGCTGCCTGTCATGCATGCACATGCCAACAACCACCACCACATGCACTAACTGCAGTGCACAATAATAGTGCAAGTGTATTTATTGCATTTTGCAGACCGATCGTGACCGACCGCAACTTCATTATTTTCACCGCCCGACTAAACTTTTTGGTATTTTTTCGTTAATTGTTTTGTTTTTGTTTACTATTTTTCCCTGTCGAGTGTGGTCTGTCTGTGTGTGTCGGTGTTTGATGGATGCAAGCAAGACTGCATGTGTGGTGCTGGTGCATATGTAGCTAAATGTTATTATTCACAACTCAATTCATTGCAACTACTAGTTTCATCTTTCTATTTCTCTTTAATTCTTTCTTTTAATCCACGATCCTTTCCTTCTTGCTCTATGGCTTTCTTCCTCACCGTATTTAGCGGTTCCTGCCACTGTCAGCTGTACTTGTCAGTCAGCAGCAGCCAGCCGTGTCACCCACCTTGCTGTCACTCTGTCCCACCGCACCCTTATTCCCCCCAGATAAATACACAACGAACCAAAGAACATGTCTTGTCTGTGTCTGTGACAGACACTAACCAATCGGCCTTTTCTCATCATGGAATCCCACTATTACAGTCCTTCCTTCCTTTCTTTGTCTCGCTTTTTCATTCTCCACCGTTTTCTCTGTTTCCTGCAACAACTACTGATATTTCTTTTAAACCGATTGTTCCATGTTAAGCTTATTTTCCTCACTGTTTCTTTCTTTCTTTTTCATTCTACCAACGTGTCATCCATCCCACCTGTTTGTTTCTAGTGCTGCTTCTTCTTCTTTCTTGTCGGTTGTGTTTTTATATCTGCTTATTTCTTATTTCCATCCAGACATGCTTTTTATTTATTTTTATTTTTTTCACTTTCATTCGCCTGCCGTGTTTTTTTCCTCTTTTTTCCCTTTAAGCCCTAACTCACTACAAAATCTACTGATTTTTAATAGCAACCACCAACAAACAAACCAACCAACATTTAAACTATTTTTACACACTAAAACAAATGACACTTGACACTTACTTACGCAAACACAATAAGTTATTTCAGATTGTAATAAAATCAACATTTTTATCATATTTTTAAACTTCCACAAGATGAAAACTAATGGTTGTTGACAAAAACATTTTTTTCAATATTTGTCATCCTTATTTTAAAAAAATGACAGCTTCTTCAAAAATACATCGAAATGATGTAAAAAAAAGTGCTAACAAAGTTTTTTTATTCAAAATTTATTGTTTGTATTGTTTTATTTGATTTGGAATTTTTCGATTTTAAGTCAAGAAAAAATGTACACGTGTTAATTTCCAATTTTAACCGAAATAAATTTATTTTTAGTTTTATATTAAATCGATTTGTTTGAGTTGTCTGTCTATTTATTTTGGGATCAAATAAATTTGCCAGTTTTGCTTTCAAAACCACCTGATAGCACTAACTGCATTAAGCGAGCTTTGTTAAGTTTAAGTGTTGGATCGATGTCGTTTCGTCCAATGTGATAAGATAGATCCTGCTGGCTGTTAGTTAATTCTTTGTTAACCAATAATAAGTGATTTTTAAATATCCTGCAAGCTGTTTAACTGCTTTCTTTTAAAAATGACCATTTCTCCTACTTTACAACAGGTGAAAATCAACTCTACCGATTTTTGCTTACAGGCATAGTTTTCTGTTGCTGTCAAATAGTCACTACTACAATCCAAACAACAACTTTTTCAACAACCTCATCACAAGCAACGGCGGCTCAAAACTCTGGTTTGGTACAAACAAAATGATTTTTTCTTTTTCTTTTCGCTACACACACGAAAAAACTCGCTTTCATCTTTTTGGTTTGTTTTTACTAAAAAATACCGTATTCTTCAGCTCTGCTTCTTTTCACTCTTCCTCTATCATTATTTTTGCTGCTTTATTTAATTATTACTATTTTTGTAATGGTTATTTTTGTTTTTCTTTGCATAATCGCCCCTCTCTCCCTTTATTATTTTTAATTCTTTTCAGTTTTGTCAGTTTCAAGTTGTTGTAAATATTGTGGTAATGAATGAGTGTTGCGTTTTTGTCATTCATTCAATGACTTTAACTGTAAAGCAAAAGCATTGTGTTTGACTTTGCTTCCTTTCCGTTATCTTAAGTCTTTCTTCTTTAGTTGACATGATCTGGCTCAGACGACACGCCGATGATCCAATGAATGCAAACATTTAAAACGCTATGCATTTTGCACATTTTGGATTCAATTTTAACTATAAATTTTTTGTCACCAGTGTCTGCGCCAATTAATAATTACCAACAACAACAAAAAGTTTTAATCTGATTTTTCTAATGGATATTTTTTTTGTTTTTTTTTTGGTGTTGGGAGAGACACGTAACACGCAGATACCATGTCATTTTCCGTTCTATTTTAAATAAATTTTAAATGGTATTAGGAAAATTAGTAATTAACCTCAAACTGAATTCTTTACAGGGAAATTAGTGAATTTTTTGCACTTACTGACTGGGAAATTAGTGATATTAGTAATTTAGGGAGTAGAAAAAAATTTAAAAACAAAACAATTCTGCTATTCCAAATTAAATGAGTAGAACATGAAGGGGAGCTTTTTAATACTAATAATTTGAGTTGACAAAAGTGATAGTTTTATTATTTTTTCTGAATGAATCATGGGTACATGTTGTAAATTCCAATTCCACTTCTTTTTCCTTTCAAAATATATTTCTCCTCAAAATGTTTGATGCAAAGAACTGATTTTTTTAAAATGTGGAAACTTGTTCACAATTTATATAATATCCATTGGAACAGTACACATTTTTAACCATTTTTTGTTAAACAAAAATATCACAATTTCAAATTCCAATAAATGCAATTAATGCGTTAGCAAATAGATAATACAAAAATATGGAATTCAAAGAAACAAATGCTTATGAGCTAAAAAAATCAAGAAAGGTCATTCTTGACTGCTAATTATTTATGGTATTATTATTTCTGTTTTTTAAGTGTAAACATGAATTTTTGTATTCAAAACAAGTTTATGAATTTAAATAAGTTGTAATAAATTCTCTGGAAATTTATAATTTATTTATTGACGTTCATAAAACATATTTCCTAAAGATACGCCCCTTTTAATTTTTTTTAATTACCTAAGCTAGCAATTAGTTTATTGTAAATTACTTTCATTTTTGTAAACAAACTTTTAATTTATGATACTTTAATTAATAATAGTAATTTAATTAAAACCTGTGTAAAATGCAAGTTAGAAGGTTATGTGTATTAGTAGGCTGTGGTTTTCACTACTCCTGACAACATTTTTCAGTTTAGCATTGCATTATTGCATAGTTTTTTGGGGACACAAAGACAAGTCAAGTAAGGATGAAAATTATTTAGTTTTCTTTTAAACTTCAAGTTAAGTATTCAAAAGTTTTAATATCAATTTTATCGAAATAAATCTTTAGTGCTTTGCTTCTTTTATTGGTTGCTTAATGCAAATATTACCACTAACTACTTACTAACTTAATTTACTGTACCAACTTTTTGCATTTATATTTTATTGATTAAAAGATTAATTCTTTTTTTTATGTAACAAAGTTTATCTTTCTCTGTTAGTTTGTTTTTAATTTGAATGGTTTTTACATTTGGATGTCTCTTAATCCACTCAACTTGCCAGCCTACCCGTCAAAACGGGAATTTAAATATTTCATATGATTTCTTGAAAACTTAATTTTAAATATAGAATTTAATTCATTGTGACAATTTAGCAATTGCTGAAACTTCAGAATAAAGTCATAATTAGTTTATCTTAAATTAAAACTAAACCAACTGACAAAGAATGAATACTTAAATAATTTACTTGCACCTCTAAACAAAATTAGTTCTTGAAATCTCTTAATTGGTATATTCTACAAACAAAACAAAACCATTCTACATTAGTTAATATTATTGATTATTTTTAGGGCATGTCCACAATTTATTTAGGTAATCTATTTAGACTTGTTGTTATTACTCTTATGTCTGAATTTATTCACTTGTTCCTAATTCTAGTTCTGTTTATTGGATTATTCATCTAACCTGTTGTTGAATAATATTTTTCTACAAAATGTCAGATTTTAGAAAAATCCCTCAATCAAGGGATTTTTACTGAAACTCCTTTTTATTTTTTGTGGAACAGGAAGTTATTTCTTTTAGAAAATCTCTTGATATTAGTAAGTTTTGAAATATCATATTGGAACAAAATGATAGTCTTTTGTGTCTTTTTGTGAAATCATGTCATATATCTTGTCATTTGTTATATTTTCTATAGGCATGAGGAAAATTATAGCTAAGTTGAAAGGTTTTGTAATGAATTCCCTATTTATATATAATTAGTTATGAGCAATTATTACAATCTACTTCAATCTAAATGAATAAAATTTATTTTGTAACTGTTTCAGTAAAGAAGAAAATTTGGTTATATTCTTTTCTGATAGGATTGTGTTTGGGGTGATTGTTTAAAATCAATTCTTGATTTTTCATTTTGAAATTTCAGATAAACTTTGTTTTCGGAATTCTTTTGAAAAGAGTATTAGCAATTTTAAAAACTGCTGTTCTGTCCACCAAAAAAATGTTTTTTGTGGCATTAAGAATATAAATGATTTATGAACACAATTGTTAGTAAAATTTATGTTTTCTTGGTAGATCCTATTACCTCAAAAGGGGTGTATGAGATTGACTAAAGCCCGATTTTTGTTTTTCCAATTACCTTTTTGGTCATTCTATTAAATTCAGTCCTTATTTACATTTGCACTTTTTGTTAGACAAATAGTTGTGTTTAAGTTTCCATTTGCACTCACATAAAGTAAGTTAAAAAAAAGATTGTTTTAGTATAGAAAACAAAAGATTAGAATTTATGAATATTTATTTAATAGTAATTTATATATTAATTTTTAATTTCAAAAGTTTTAGCATGTATCAGTAAAATTGAGATTTGATATCAGTTTGTATGAAGAATATTATATTGGAATATCATCGATTTTAAGTTTTGATGACAGGATTCTGTGTTTATTTCTTTCTAAAATTTTCACTAAAACAGTAGTGCTTACTTACGTTTACAAGTAAATCATAATCATGCAATATTAACTTGATGGAATGTTTAGTTTGCATCATGATTTTCAAAAGTATATTTTAATGAATAACAATGTGCTGTTGATGAATTTTTTTCATTATTTTGATGTACAGTGATACATTTTAAGCAACTGTGGTGTATTTAAGATATATAATTGTGGATAGGTTATTGGGTGTACTGGTCCATAGAGGGACATGTAACAAGAGGAAGTTGGTGAAACATTGTATTAATGAATAAAGCACAAAAATACATGAGGTAACTCTTGACTCCAGCCTTATCCTAGTTTTTATCCAAGACTTATTTTTATAAAGAGGAACAGTGAGTCCACAATAATAAGAAAGCTATGAAAAAGAGCTTAATTTCTTTTAAGCCTTATCTGTAAGAATAAAAAGTAAAAAACTGACAAAATCTACAGAAAATTACAAAAATGAAGAGTCTTGTATTTATATTCATTAATAACGTATATTTGTTTAAAGTTGAACATTATTTCAAATAATATAAAATGATATTGAAAAGAAAACACAAATGATAGTTGAATTAGTTTAGGTACTTATTTTTGTAAATTGATGCATAAGAAAAAGAACATAAGGAATAAGATTTGGTAAAATTTTTTAGATTATATCAATGGAAGTTTAAACAAAAAAATAAGGAAACAAAGGTTATATGAGAACATTGTTAACAATATAGTACTTATTTTTTGTTATAAGGATTGTTTTTTGATGTATCATTTAAAAAAAAAAATATTTGCTTTATTTAGATTAAGTTTTAGAAAGAAAAAAATCCTTTAAGATGTATATTATAAATTTAGGAAAATAAAAATATAACTGATTCATTTCATTAAATGTTATGCTTACTTTAATAAATCCAAGAAAATTCACATTCACTAATAAGATTTAGACAAAAAAAAGAATTAAAGTAAAATATATTTTATTTCTTTTTAGAACATCTTTCACAAATGCTTTTTTGGTTTTTACAGAAAACTTTAAGCACAAATTAAGTACACGGCTAAATACAAAGCATTATATCTTCATTCTAACTAAATGTTCTTACTAGTAGGGATACTTGGCATTGTCTGGGTGTTTTCTCTTTAACATTTGATTTATGATCATATATGGCATGCGTACATTTTCCATTGACATCAGCAGGTTCACTTAAATATCAATGTAAATGAAGATATTTAAAGTGTATCCTACTGTATGCGATGCTAGTTGTGAGCGACCACCCTTCATTAACAATCGTTTTTCTATAGACAGATGATTGTAAATTGCCTGAAAAAGTGATTTTTAAGGAAGCTTTTTAAAGTATTCCCCAATTTTATGGACTAATACTAGATTACTTTCTAAACAAATATTGACAATGCTTTTTTTCACAAAAATATTGTATTAAAATTGATGTAAGCATGTAATAGTTTTACTAAGATGAATTTTGACAGTATTTTAGAAAAAGCATTTCAATTACAGAAAAAGATAAAATAAATATATCTTGGCAATAGTCATCTTTTGTGCCTAGTTTGTTTAAAATCAGGCTGATTCGTTTTTTTCTATTTTCCCATAATTGCTCTGTGAAAAAAAAAAATCAATAATATTGTTAAATCACAAATAGATAATAAACAGATAAATTAATAATGAATACATTTATTCAAGGTAAGTACAAATAATGAAACATTTGGTAAACTTAATTGGTAAGTCAACAACTAAGGTTACAAAATCCACTTATAATTCCAACTGCACAGTTAGGCTTACAAAGGTGTAGCAGTGTTAAAAGTTTGGACTCTGGAATCGCATTAAATGAGTTCAGATCCCGGTCAAAACTAATACATCACTTTCAATTGCCTTGGGCAGATAGAGCTTGTTAACTTGTTTGCTAGAGTAACTCATTTAGGTACAAGGATAACACTGATTCCAAAAACCTGAATAGATGAGACCTGTCAACTCAGGTAGAGTAACTCATCTGGGTGAAGGGCAACACTGATTACAAAAGCCCAGGGATATAATGAGCATAATAAACTGGCCTTGTGCCTAACTTGGGTTTGTGCTCGACCAAGTAGATATATCCAACTGCACAGTTCACCCGTAGCTGCCTTTAAATATACATGGCTGTCCGTCATGTGATAAACTACATTACAGCAAATTAAAATAAGCCATGTGACACAGTGTGGTCAAGGTTTAATTCCTCAAAGTGATATATGGTTCCTAATTAGTTTAGTTACAGGTATAAGTCACCTCTATCTAAAAGATAAATAAACCTATATCTTTTTTAAAAATGAATCACTGATCAAGTGACCAAGGATATTATTCTTGGTATGTTTCTTAATAGTAGTAATATAAGGTTAAATCTCGCCTAAAATACCAGTTTTTTTCAGACAACTGAAGCTAAGCAATTTTGAGCCTGTTAAATACTTAGATAAGTAACTACTTGGGAATACTAGGTATTGTAAGTAAGGAGCTATTCAGTGGCTCTTGAGCATTAACAGGGACAGTTAAATCCATCCAAAACTTTGAGTTAAGCAATATTCTCTTGCTTTCTCATCGCCCACCTTCTATCCCCCCTTCCTTTCACACTGACTTATCAGGCAAATTGCACAGATTAGCTGCTTAACGTCCTTGAGATAGAGTTACACCCAGGGTGAGGAATGGGCGTCTTAGAATATAATTCTCTTAGATGGGAAACTCTATAAACTACAGGAAGACTGTAAAGGAACTTGGCAATATTCATTAGGGATGTAGAAAGATTTCCTTGTTACTTGTACCTTTCTCTTTCTCCCTCTCTCTCTCTCAAGACACTATTGAGCTGGCACGGATAATCTAATTTGAGATTAGGATCTTTCATTGTAGTAACTGGCTGTGGTAGCATTTAATATTTTGAAAATTAAATATTTTAACTACTTTCTACATTTTTTAAGCATATAAAAATACAAAAACAGTACAACTTTTATCATCCTTATTGTTATTATCACAATGTTAGTTTGAAAACTAAATGAATGAATTGCTAAACTTCATCTCAAAGATTCTTAAAAAAATAAAAAAATCGATTTGAATTATCAGAATATGTAAACGGTTTTGACCTGTTGAATGCTACTCTTTCCATTTGCAAAAAATCTAAATTTCTTTTTAAAAGTCTCATTAAAAATACCTTTAATCCTTTTTTAAGGATCTTTTTTTTTTCTTTCTGGTTTCTGAACAAGATCTTTTGTTTTAGGATCTAAAATTCTTATGCATTCTGTTGAAGAATTCATTATTGTTAAAACAATTAATAGCCAAGGTAAAATCCAAAATATTATGTTGAAGAATTCAGTA